>JAOXNG010000026.1:73746289-73758006 GCA_028566535.1 Scolopax minor | reverse complement strand
CACGTCGGCCACCGCATGACTCACCGGCACGACTGCTCTTATTCTCAGATGTTAATTCCATCGTGCTTGAAAAGCAGAATAACTGGGAGTACTAATAGTCCATCAGTCTCTGCTGAGGGAGCAAGCAGGAATGAGTCAGAGCCTGTGCCAACGGCTTCCCCAAATATTTGCTGACAACAGACAACTACTGCATGGCAGAAATCCCTAGGTCTGCTGAATCCCAGGTTCTGCAGGAGGTATGATCCTTGGTTTGGCCTGGGTCTCCTGGTCCTTTCAGTCTGTCTTCTGCCTTGGTCCTGCTCTCATGTCCAGCTCAACATCTGATGTCAGTCCCCCTTCCCAGGCAGGGAGTCCTCAGCCTTCACGCTGCACTAGAGCTTGCTCCGTCCCTCAGTCAGGTTCTCACCCCAGTCAATATCAGTCTTCCTATGTGTTGGCCTAAGTATCATCAAAGGAGCGTGTCCAAGAGCATCTCCAGGCTCTGGTCCTCTGCACTGTACTGTCCCTGAATTGTTGAAAAAACATTTTAAAGAGATGCTTCTCTGCACCTGTAGCAGGAGGCTGCAATGTGCACTCTCATCTGTGATTTAGCCGCCAGACTTGAACAAGTCTCCACTGAGCAAGTGCCTTCAGAGAATTCAGCTTCTAACTCTTAAGAAGTTTCTGTTGAGTGCCTGAGATCTGAGGCTTTTTTTTTCCCTAAGGTTTCTTAGTTCAAACTTTTTCCCCCTATGAAGAACAACCAAAGGCGCATACCTAACATCTGCCAAATTTCAAGAATCTCCTCCAAAGGCAGAAAGTGCTAGAGTTTCTCAACAGATAATTTTAAGAACATGTTTGAATATGAAGAAAAAAAATGTTTCTCTCATCTCTTTCTTGTAAGCAAGAAAAACATTTTTTGCTGAATATTCACAGATGCATTCAGCCTGAGACAGACACCCAGCAGAGAAAAAAATATCTAGACACTAAGTAGTTAAAGTTTGAAGGAGCTATGGGCAACTAAACATTTGTCTTACAAGAAATGTTGGATAACCTTAAAAACAGTCAGAGGCACCAAGATCATCAATTACATACAATTTGAACTGAGCTTCTGCTGAGCCAGGAGTGGAAATGAACACAAAATGCACAAATCTGATTATAAATGCCCCAAATTTGGGCCTACCTTTGCATTTCATACGAAGTCCACTGTGGAGGCACTGTCTACCTTCCGAGGTGCCTGTAACCTGTCACAAGCTGTCTAGACAGAGACTGATTGGGATCTAGACAAGCTTGGCAGGTTGGTCTCCCCAGGGACCTCCACTGGCTCCCTGCAAGCCCACTCTGGGACCCAGAGAGGTATCTGCCCATCTCCCCAGTGCTCAAGGACCTCTGGGCAAGGCTGCTCATCCTGGGGGGACACCAGGCAGATGCAGGTGCCAGTCAGATGTGTTGCCTTGCTTGGTGCTCGCTTAGGAGCTAGACACAGTATGGCACTGAGCTGGGCAAGGGAGCAAGGGCCTCGGCTTCTTGGATTTACTGTATTTGTGGATTATTTGGAGCCTGGAGAAATGGCCATCTTAGAAAACTCTCAGAGAAAGGTGCTGCCAAATAGAGGCAAAGCTGTGGGTTGTTATTTTGGATCAAACCAGGGAAGTGGCATCACTTTGCAACGATGCTACAGCATCAACAACCATGCCTTGCCACAGCCCATCTCCCAGTCTTCTACTTCTTTCTTTCATATTCTGCTCACATCAGACCTGGAGGAACATTCCCGCTGCCTTCAGTGAGCTTTGAGATAGGGCTAAGTAACCTCCAAGGGCCATTTATTTTACCCTTATTGAGCATTATTAATGTTTCTATTAGGACTGAACAAATTATGTAATAATGTGTCCTTTTCTCCTGCTTGATTCATTATTCAAAATTACCCAGACAATAATTTATGTGAATTATTCTGCAATTAATTCACCGTGAGGTTTCTTGCAAATACCCATTGAACATTATCTGAACTCTTCTGACTGGTTCCAAAGGTCTGCTGTATGCCTGGAAGTGGGGCAGACTTGATACCAGCAAATTTTAGGGAATGTCTGCATAAGAATATGGGCTATTTCCATAAAATTAGTACATTATCCCAAGTGAGATCTTTTACTTTGTTTTCCCTCCCTTTTTTTTTTCCTGTGGTTTAGCATAAATCTGTTTCTATATGAATTAAGTTGAAGCAGTACAATCTGGGTCACATCAAAATAATTTCCATATGCCTTTTGCCTTCTTTTAAGCAAATCAGTGAAAAGCCACAGCTTTAGTTAAGTTTAGTCAACACTGTAAGTAAATAAAACCCTCTGAACCAGGTTTCTGATGTGAGAGTTCCATCTTCCATCGTCAACACCCGTTTCCCTCTTCTTTTTCGCAGAGACACAAAAGGGATGTTTTCCAGAAAGTCAGGTGTTACATGATTTAGTAGACCTAAATATATCTTTCAGAAGTCTAATCCTGAGAGGTATTGAACATCTGTCAGTTCCACTCAAAGACTTAACACCTCTCAGGATAAGACTAAATAAACATTTACTGTAACTTTTGAGTCCCTGGTCAAAGAATTCATACCTGCATCTGCATCCGTTGCCTGCACTCTTGTCAAAAGGGTTTTAGGCTCCGTGTTTTCAAAGACTGTGATGGAGTAAGGATCAGCTGTAAACTCTGGGGCATTATCATTCACATCTTCCAGAGTCAGAATAATATTAGCTTGGCAGGATCTTCCTCCTCCATCTGTGGCTTTCACCAGAAGATGATAAACTGCTTGCTGCTCACGATCAAGCGGCATTAATGTTTTCAGTTCACCTATAAACAGAACAACACACATAAGTTGGTGTGAGTTGCAAGACTTAAGTACCTTTAACACGTTTTCCTCTAAAATCTTTGTACCCAGAAAAACTGAACAACAATTTTCTTTTTGATGATGATTTTATCTGTGGCAAAGTCACCAGCTGTACTGCACTAACGAGCTCCACTCTGGGCAAAGGGTGTCAGTGGCCTGCCTTTTCAGCTTTAAAAGATTAAATTCTAAAATCCTCTGCCTTTTTTTTTTTTTCTTTTCAAATGTCTCCAAACCAGAAATTAGCTAAAGTAAGACTACTCGATGGTGCAGAAAGAGAATGTGTATACATCCACTAATCCATGTGATTTTGTATAAACAGAATTAAAATATTAGAACTCTGGCTTTAACAAAATGAAGCGAAAATCCACATGTGGTTTTCCTGCACTATTTATTTGTGTTCCTTCCACAGCTACTGAGCTGACTCTCCTACTCTAACATTTAGTGAATAAATAGAGCTATTTACACTATCAAAGATAACTTACTGCTACAGAGAAACCTCTACAAGTCTGACACATACTCTCTCTTCAACATGACAGAAAACAGTATGACAGGCACAATGTGTAGCCTGTCTACTTTTAACCGATTCAAAAAAGTATTCTGAAATATTATTTGAGTATTCCAGCCCCACTAATTCTGAATTCATGTGACAACATGCTAGCACAGCACACAGGAGACATTCAAAGTCAAAAAAGCAGCCATGAAGTAAGATCCTTCTAATTTATTTTGCCACTGAGGTATTCTAATCTCCTCCATGTTTCCACTATATCATTGTATTCATCCTATTTCATTTTTTCTATATTGTTTACTACTCCCTTCCTACTGTTTGTCTACTACAGCCTGGAAAGCACAGGACTTTTGGCATTATCTCTGACATATATTATAATCCAGAAGACACAAATGCCATGAAAACCAAAGTCAGGCAAGTGGAAAGCTGATCTTATTTCTACTGTGCTTCCACTAAAATTGGAGGAACTATTGATGTTTAGTATGGAAAGGAGATTTGTTACTCCATCTAACCTCATCCCATTTAATATGCCAAACCAAGCAATGGCAAAGAGAATCTGAACAACGATATTTTCAGGTTTTAAAGTACTATTGCTATTACTACAATGAATATAAAAAGTACAACATTTATAGCATACTTATAGCATGGAAATTTCTGGCTTTGAGCAATTACACCATTTACTCTTTAGTTCCCCGTATATGAAAATATTTGCATTTTCCCTGACTTCTCTCCAATATATTATTAGTATTTGTGTAGTAGAAACTCACATTTTAAAGATACATAATAACCTAACACTTACAGGAAAGCTTAAAGCACCGACATTTATGTATGTCTTAATGTAACAGTAAAACATTTTACACAATGAGGTGATAACTGGAATCTTGAAGAGTGTATAAAGCATTATTACCTGTATCTGGTGTGAGTCTGAATTTTTCTGCTCCCGTGCCGTGCAGCGTGTAAGTAATTTCTGCGTTGGATCGAATATCTGCATCTGTAGCAGACACCTGCATTATCAGTTTGCCAGGAAGGGCATCCTCAGGGACAGAATCGGTGTATAAAGCCTGCAAGATGTTAAAGTTACATTAAAGGACAAGACGTGAAGTAAGGAGAGCTTGGAAAGGGGATAATATCCTGTTTGAAAGTTTGGTAACGTATAAAGTGAACCAGGGGATGAAATACCTGAAAATGAAAAGCACCTATGATTTTCTAATGAATTAATTAGAAACTTATTTAGATTATTTAGAAAAGTAATTTATACCACAGCCATAGGGACTCTTGGTGGGGACATCACCACATAGCTAAGAACTCTAAACATTTGTAATGATTAACAGATAATCAAGTGCATTCCCAAATTAGGAGTTACAAATTTTTGGTATTTCATTTTTTGCTCTTTTGGTAAATAACCTTTTCTAGGTTTGACTCAATCTAGGAGAAATTCATACCTGCCTTCTTTGTAATGGCACGAAATAAAAGCTTCTAGTTTAAATAAAAATTAAGCAAAACACACCCAGAATTTAAGGGCACTAAGCTTCCTTACAGCTCATGCACATCAAGGATTATTTATTAATTAAATTAGGATTATAAATGAGCCTTACAACACCAATATTAATAAAGGGAAAAAGCTAAAAACATTGACTTGCCAGTCTGTATGTAACTGCAGTCATTTATATAGCAGTAACCAACAAAATCAGTGACTAAGAAAAAGAATCAATTGCTCAGTGTATACTTGATCCTTCCCAGACCAAGAAAAGTTTTTGCCTTTCTACCTGGTAACATCAAATCTGTGTTGAACAAGGTGGCTGTGAAAAATGTCCAAATGTGCTAAAGTAACAACAAACAAGCTGACTATGAAAACCCAGGGCTTTCTAATAAGGCAATTATACTTCTTGCAGGTTCCACCCTCTTGGGTTTTTTTTCCCATTCTTTATTTTTCATGTCCATTTTTGCAGACTATCAAATCTGGTAGTGTAGAGGGCTTTGTAACAAAAAAACATTTATGGATTATATATTTTTGGTGCCGCTGAGTGCAACTTCAGAATAAGATTCCAATCTTTTCAACTCTTTTATCACAGGAAATGCAGAAATAGATCAACAGATCATCTTTGAGTCTTTCCCTTTGGAAAGCAGAGCATATATACTGTTATGGCTGCACTTTAAAACAATTCTTTTTGGAGAATTAACATTCTCCAAAATGAGAGAAACATTCTGCAGTTCTCCTCATGCTCTTCAAATACCATTTCAGTGTCAAAATTACAATGAATTTGTTTTGGTTTTTTGTTTAAGAAACCTGTCCATGAAATAACTTTTCTTTGACAGAATTAATTATCTATTTTAATAGTCCAAATTTCTGATACCAGCATACCTATTTTAAAGTCTCCTGAGAAGCAATTTCAGAGAAAGTTTACATTTTACATAGGGAAGCAGTTGGACATGGAAGAGACAATACCGTGCCTACCTTTTCACAAACAGGGCTGTTGTCATTAGCATCCAGGACTTTAACCTCCACCACAGCTTTAGTTGCAAAGGTCCCATCAGTAGCTGTAATATTTAGAAGGTAATTATCCTTTTCTTCCCTGTCCAGAGGTTTTTTGACGTAGACCTTCCATTCATTCTGTATATTTTCAATGGCAAACTGTCCCAAGGGATCACCTCCTGAAATACAAAAGAAACATTTAATTAAAGACAAGAAATTGCTATTATTGCTTTATCAGCATTAGGTTATAACTTAAGAGAAAAAAAAAAAAGTGAATGCAAATAAGCAGCCACTCTGTGCCTCCTTTGTAGGGAAATAGCTTCATTTTCCAGGTAGAAATAGTCAATAGATGCTCGTACAAATAATTTAACAGCAGCCAATAGAATGTATAAAAATCAATGTAGAAATTACTGTGGGATTATAGATAACATCCAATCAAGATGTGCTAAATAAGAAACCTAGTAAAATGTCCCACTGGAAATTAATATATTTTTCTGTGAAAGAATGGATAAAAGAAATTTAACTACATCACTAACTTCAGTCGTATATTTTTTCAAATAAAATTTGATATATCGAGTGAACAGCAAACAAGCAAGGCAAACGTGAAATGGAATGCCAGAGACCTGTTTTTTAAAAGTAATTTTTTTGCCCCTGAAGCTTTTAATATTCATATTAAGACACACACATTCTTTCCTTGCAGTTTTATGTTTTCTGACACTTTTCAATAATTTGGAAGATTGTTATATCTCACATCACTCCAGAAAAACTTAAATGCTTACTCTGCTAGTACTTAAAAAGATTTACCTGTAATGTAATAAGAGACTTGTCTGTTGGCTTCTTCTGTATCAGCGTCCGTTGTACTCAAGATGGCGATTACCCCACCAGTGGGGTCATCCTCACTGACTGTTCCTTTGTATATCTCTGCAGTAAAGCGTGGGGGATTGTCATTCACGTCCGTGACAGTGACTTCCACCACAGCCATAGAAGACAGTTGAATTTTTTCACCCCTATCAGATGCCACCACTGTGATTTTGTATTTGTCTCGTTTCTCGTGATCGAGTTCTCGGAGCGTGGTAATCCAGCCAGTTTCCATGTTTATGGTGAAAGACTCTATAACGTCCAATTCTTGAGAAGGATCCAAGCTGTATGTCACCTGCCCATTGAGTCCTGAATCCAAGTCAGTTCCTTTCACCTGGATGACTCTTGTTCCAGCTGGCATGTTTTCTACGATGAATGCTTCATACGGATTGGACTCCAAAACTGGCTTGTTATCATTTGCATCTTTTACCTGAATGCTTACCTCCACCGAGGAAACGACATTATAATCTTCATTTGCATACTGTGCTTGAACTGAGAACTGGTACCATTTAGTTGTTTCATGATCAAGATTCTTCTCCAGTTTCAACTCTCCAGTCTGGCGGTCAATCACAAAAAAGTCATCTCTATTGCTTTCAGGAGTGTTCCCTTTAATCAGACTATATACCAAGGTCTGATTATGCTCTGCTTTGATAATATCTATTGCTGTCCCAATTGGAATGTCCTCAGAAACCGTGTAGGAATAAAACGGCTCTGAAAATTTTGGAAGAGGCACTTCTGGTGGGAGTATTCTAGCATAAACAGGGACAACTGACTCTTTTTTGGGGGATCCACCATCGACTGCTCTAACAAAGAAGGTCAGAAACTCGTTTTCTAAACCAATTAAGCTTTCCTTTGTAGTAATTATACCAGACAATGAATCAATTTCTAAGTTCTCTTTAACATTTTCAGACTCTGCTTCAATAGCATATGTGATGTCTGCATTGGTACCCTCATCGGCATCAGATGCCCAGACTTTAATGACAGAAGTACCCCGTGGAACATCAGATCCAATATTTACTTCATACTCCGTTGCTCGGAATTGAGGAGCGTTATCATTGTCATCTGTAAGTATTACATTAACAGTACAGAAAGCAACTTTTCCTCCCGAATCTTTGGCCATTAAACTAATGGCGATTACTTTTTCTGCTTGTGTTTCCCTGTCAAGCTTCTCAGAGGTAAATATCTGCCCTCTCTCATTTGTGTAAAACCTGTCTTTGGCAAAGTCATTCACTATGTGGTAAGTGATGTGGCCGTAAGTACCAGAGTCTTCATCTGTTGCTTTAACTTCAGTCACCAAAGTATGCAACGGAGCATTTTCAGCCAGTTCAACCTCGTATTCGTTCTGGCTGAAAACTGGACTGTGCATGTTGGCACTGGTCACAGTTATGTGGACTTGGGCTGAGCTTCTGAAGACCCCATCGGAAACAGACACGTTAAGATTATAATGTGACCTCAGTGTCTGTCTGCGTAGGTTTGAGATGGTGATAATGCCAGTTTTACTATTAATTACAAAATTCTTTTGGTCGTTGCCTGTCAGGATGGAGTATTCCAGCTTGTCAACATCTGAACTATCTGCATCTGAGGCCTGCACACAGGTCACAAAGTGCCCTCGGGGAGCCAGTTCGCTAATTTTAGCTTCATAAAGCAATTGGTTGAAAAGAGGGGGGTTATCGTTGAGATCAGTTACGTCAACAGTTACAACAGTGTCACTGCTCAAGGGCAGCATGCCACCATCTATGGCCCTTACTAGTAACTTGTGTTGTTTAATTTGTTCATAGTCCAAAGTTCTTGCCGTAAGAATGAGTCCAGTGCTGCTGTCTATGTGGAAGTAGTTGTCACTTTCACTATTATCCTCAACCAAGTGATAGGAAATCCCCCTGTTTGTGCCGGAATCGGCATCCGTAGCGCTCACTTGTACAACAGAGGTTCCAATGACAGATGCCTCAGAAAGGCTTGCTGTGTAAGACTGCTCCGTGAAGACAGGAGGATTATCGTTGATGTCTTCCACTATTATGTCCACAAAAACATCTGCGTGCGCCCCGGTCAGGGAGTCTGTTGCTCGAACACTCAGTTTGTAGGCTGGATGAGACTCAAAGTCAAGAGGGGCAACAACGTTAATAACACCAGTGTTGAAGTTGATAGTGAACTGACTGAAAGGATCTCCATCGGTGATGCTGTAAAACACCTTCAGTCCCTCCGGGCTGTTTGCTTGGACATGTACCACAGGACTGTGGAGCTGAATGTTTTCAGGTATCTCTGCACTGTAGAAAGGCTTTTCGAAAACTGGCATAGCTTTACTCATAACTGTAATGGGGACAATAACTTCAGCAGAAAAAGCAGGGTCTCCTCCATCTTTTGCCACAACCGTGACCAGATACTCCTTATTTAGCGTGTCTGGTTCGAACTTCTTCTTCAGTGAGATTTCACCACTGGGATCAATTTGGAAGTGTTCATGATGTTCTTTGAGGTAGTAATGAACCTCTCCATTTCTGCCTGCATCTTTATCGACCGCAGTGACGCGTCGAATAACGTGGCCTACTTCAGAGTCTACTTTAACAACGGCGTAATATGGAAGATTGACAAAAAATGGAGCATTATCATTTACATCTTCCACTGTGACTTTAACTACAATGTGTGCAACCACTGATGGTTTATATTCCTCTGTCACTTCTATGACCACATCAAAAGATTCTTGCTGCTCACGGTCAAACGGTATTCCTGTAGTTGAAAGGACTCCTGAAGTTGGGCTGATTTTAAATCTGCTGTCTGGATTGAGAATATGGTAAAACAGAGGCTGATTTATTTGATTCCCTATAGCAGTAACAACAGCTATTGTTTTTGCCTCTGTGGAATTCTCCTGCACTGTTGCAGAGTAAGAACTTTGTGTGAACTTCAGCTGGCTTGCTTTGCTTTCTTTCACATTAATTTTTACAGATGCAGTGCTTGCAAACCTGCCATCAGATGCTCTCACTGTTAATTCATATCTGCTTCTTAACTGACTCGTATTGTGCACTGTTATATCTCCAGTCTTCGGGTTTATTGAAAATTTTTCTCCAATGTTGCCTTCAATAATGGAATAAATTAATTGTGAAAAAACACCTGAATCAGCATCAGTGGCATTGACGCTGATGACTTTCACGCCTTTATAGGTTGGAACCAAAATGGATGCCTCATACAAGTCTCTTGAAAACACAGGAGGGCAATCATTGATGTCAATTACATAAATAGTAACATTAGCTGCATATTCTGCATATAAACGTGGTATCCCCATATCATGTACTTGCACTGAAAAGTGGAAAATATTTGTCTCCTCGTAGTCCAGACTCATTACTGTCCGAATGGCACCATGGGGTGGGAAGAATTGGAGTTGGCGTGATGAAGCTGGCAAGCTTTTCTTTGTTGAACCCCAGAACACTTCAGAGCATAGAATTTTCTCATGTTTCCAGTATCCTTGATTGTGATTATTCCTCTGTGGTGCTGGCACATGCAGAGGATAAACGAGCAGCACTGAAAATGTTTTTGTGAGCTTCAGGTGGCAGAGACCCATGTGGGGACCTCAGTGTCCAAGCAGCGAGAGCATCGATGTGTCACACGGGACAATTAGGGTCTTACTCAGTGCAATTTATTAGATGCAAAGCCATTGCTGACGAAAGAGCAGGATTTAGCTTGGAAGCACTGGAATGCACATTTAATACATGTCCATATATAACCTTTATTTGTCATCCTTGTGCCATCTGCATCATGGGGTAGTACACAATTACACAGGGGCTGTTTCCTGCGGGACCTTTTTGGGTGTTGAAGCTCGATGATGTGTCATCATTTCATCAGCAGTTACGTAGTATTTTATTTTTATACTTAGTGTTCAATTCTGCCACTTTTCACTGTATATCCTGTAGATCTGAATAGGAAATGCATTCTGTCGTGGCTAATATTCAGCAAACAGTAAAGAATAAGATGTAATTACTTTGCAGTAATAGCTTTACTTAGCACCTTTTCTGTGTGGCTAAAGCTGCTTGAATTTATGATTGGAGCAAATTCAGATTTGTTTTCTGTTTGTTAGAAATAAACCTTCCTTGCCTAAGTATTGTGTCTGATGAGCAGTTGGTTTGTTTTACATGGTCATAGCAGCTGGGGGTTGCAGGTTGCTGACTACGATCACACAGAAGCCTATGGAGTGGGGACATCTAAGAGTCTTCTGGCCACAAAGTTGATGTAGTTTTGACCTGTGGTGAAATGCATCCAGTGGTGGTCAAATTAAGAGAAATAAGGCAAAGTTTAACTCCTCAGCTGATGGAAATAGATTTAGAAATAGATTTTTGTGGAACAAATAATAGAAGAAAGAAAAGTTGGGTGCTTTTTTTGCAGACCTGTAGCTTTGTAACTAGGAATAGAACCTTAGAAAAACACGTGATGTTTTCCCTTCTTGTGTTGGACAAGCTCAAACACTTGCAGAGCTCTGTCCTGGGAGGAGAGGAGGTTCTTGCAGCTGCCAATGTGGAAGTTGAGCTGAACTTGACAACTTTGCTTGACAGAAAAGGATGGGGGGGAAGTACGTTTGCACTGTGACTAAATCTAGCATACAATTAATTCTTCTCTGCAGTTCTCTGTGTTAATTGCTGTCATTGTGTGAACGGATGGTTTAAGCAAAAAATAGAAACTTTTATAACTGGTGTGTTGCTTACAATGCATAGTCTTAGCTCAAAGTGCCAGCCTGCAGTGGCTTTTTGAATCTCTTCTGTGCTGTCAATCGCTGTGAATCATCTTTATGTAAATGGAAAATACGTTGAAGAGAGCAAACCTGGAAAGTGTGGTTTTTGTGCTTCGTTTTCCACTTTTCTCCTTTGTTCAGAAGCTCTAAGCTGGTGGTGTCAGAGTGGAGGTGAGTAGTTCTGGGTAGATGCAATTCAATCTCCTTCCACGTACCCATAGCTCCTTCCTCGCTCCATTAGAAGCCCCTGGTGCCAGACCCAGCTCCTACCTTGTCCATTGATGGTGTATTGGGCCACCAGCCCAGCAGGCTGAGGGGATTGCCA
>JAOXNG010000026.1:73705732-73734140 GCA_028566535.1 Scolopax minor | reverse complement strand
TCATGAGAGCAGAGTAGAGGGATAAAATCACCTCCCTTGACTTCTGGCCACTCTTCTTTTAATGCAGCCCATATCAACTCTCCAATGGTCCGAGCACTCACTAGGAACGTGCAGAGAGCTGGGTTAAGTTTGTGCTCTGTCAGAGGTTTCAACTGACATTTTCCACACCTATCTGTATGCCAAGGTTTCCCTAGACACAGGGAGAAGCCAACTTTCTCAAAATTTCCTTAAGAGTTCACAGAAGGAGCCTCAGGTTTGCAAAAAGTTCAAATTTTGACTTGTGAATAAAAAAGACAAGAGCATTTTTCAATACATCTCACCTCTTTTCGTTTTGTCAGTACTGCAAATACATGAAATTAAGATGCTCTCGCCACCTGCCTGAGAATGAGTCAGAGATGCAAGTATGAGGTATTTGCTATCAAAATAAAATTATTTTTAATTGAATTTTAATTGTCACATTCAGTAGCATTAGCTTAAGTGACCAGTAACAGAACTTTCTAGTACAGAAAACATATGGTAATCTCTTTTTTATACATTCTTTGGTACTCAATACCATAAAGTTGGTTCAGACTGATTCATTCAAGAATGAGTAAAAAAAGGAAAAAAAAAGTGACAGAAAAAAAAAGAGAATAGCAATTATTTAAAAATATATTTCATTTCAAAGAGAAGTGATTTTAAAACTGGAGCGTTGGCAGTAAATGTAACTAACTGAGCAAGCTCAAAATCTTGTTTAGCGAGGCACAGAACCCTAAATAAAATTACATTGCTTGACTTTTCACATAATTTGACCAATTTATATTCATATATTTCATTTGCTGCAACACCAGTTTCATCCCAACCATTCCACTTTCTTCCCCCACCTTCAAGCTGTTCCAAGAAATAAATTGAATATTTTACAGGAAAAGTGTATGTGGCAGAATTTAACTTCGGGAAAAGTGATTAAGCACAAGTTACCGTGCTATACTGCGTTCAGGAATGACAGTGTGATTTTGCAATATGATGTCACTAGTTGTGCCATTTTTCTACCTTTTGGAAAAAAAATGAAATTATTTTCTGAGAACAGGAATAATTTGAAGTCTGTATTTACAAAAATATACTGAAGCAGATGACACTTCATGAATCACTATCTCTACTGCACTAAAGTTAGTATGATTCATTACAAGGAACCTAAGTATGAATAATCACCAAAGTTTAAATTTGTCAATTTAAATTTATATCTCTTCTTTGATCACCAGTGTCCTCCTTAAACAGATATAATCATAGTCTATTCAAAACTCATATTAGTATACAAAAAGAATGTGAGAGACATTTGGGATCTGGAAGCTACAGACTTGTCACTTTCCTCTAATACATCTACTGCACCCTCAGGAGAGCTAAAAGGAGGTTCTTCTTTGAACAACACACAGGAGCTACCTTGGAACAACTGACTCCAGAACACCAAAACGGACTCAAAAACCAACTGCAAATCAGGTGACAAATTCACTGTAAGCTATTACAGTCTACCAACTCCTAACTTGGGGAAGTCCTGAATGGAAAATTGCTGATGACAAGGAAAACAGATGAACAAATCGCTACCTCTTTGCCTTGTCCTTTTACCCACCCATCCTCTATTGGCCACTGTCAGGGGGAGGACACTGCCCTAGGATACTGAAGATTTACCAGGTAAATCTTCAACCAGATACCGTGATTCTTAATTTTGCATCTCAGTCATCTGATCTTAAGATAATTCTAGCTCCAATGCATTGGAAGGATGTAGAGAAACATAACAATCAAATATTTTAAATATTTGCTTATAAAGCATAAAAAGTTATGAGGGTTTCAAATGCATTGCGAGTACTCGCTCTTTCTTCTAAAATAAAAACATAGGTTCAGAGTGGAAGATGGGATCACCAACATTCTCCTGAGCAAGACCTAAATAAATTAAACCAAGCAAAATGTAGTTTTCCATAACCCAGGTTCACTGGCTTAGTCACTAGCAAGAGGAGGACTACGAACAACATGCTTTGTAAGTCAAATATAATCTTTTCCAGAATGGCAACATTTAACAGCAGCCCTAACAGATTTGCTTAGAGGGAAAGAGGAGAAGATTCATAAATCCTTTCTTTAGCTACAAGTCAAAGCAACTCATCCATGATTCCTTGATAGTTGAAAATAAAAATTAAAAAATATCGCCACAATAAATGCCATGCAAGTATTTATTTGCAATTCTGGCTTGCTTTTGTGACATGCTATCGCTCACTCAAGGATCTTCCACTCTGGTTTGATTACTCTCTCCTTTATCACTGAGTTGGTATAAAGACAAGCAAGCTAGTTTAGTTCTTTTATGTAGAAGGGTACTTAGTAATGGATTAAACCAGTTGGTGTTAGAAATTAACAGGAAGATTATCACTAAAATAAAGATATTTACAACATGAAGAAATTGTAACACAATCACTGCATTGTGTGAAAACAGGAGACCATCACGTGAGAACCTCTAAAAAGCTAAATGTAAATCTGCCTGTAAGCAATGGGAAATATGATGTAATTTTATATTTTGATCTTTCTATAACAGACAATTTTCTTTATTAATAAGTAGTAAAGTTTGTCATAGGATTTCAAGAAAACTTTTAAATTAGTTTTGCAGGTAGGATGTTTTCTATTGTGTTTTTTTACATTTCTAGATTTTTCCATTAAATTTTCTATATTTCAGCTTTCTATTTAAGGCTTTTTGCCTTAAAATTGCCATCTATGCACAGAAATGGTTTTGCAGTACTTCTGCATCAGTTGATTGCATTTATAAAGAAGAATACAAACTGATGGAGAGCTAATACAGGCAGAGTTTAACTTTCAGTGTTTTGGAGAATTTTTCCGTTTCTTCTCATCATGCTTCAGATAATTCTGTCCACACGCCTGTATCACATTTCATCAACTTGTTTTTTGTTATTCCCATCATACAGATGACTGGTTCTCAATTACTTCTGCCAATCCCTTTTTTAAATTAAGTATCTCATTCTATTTTTAGGCATTAGATCTACGGTTGAAATATACTTAATGACTTTCTGCATAATTTAATAAGAACTCATTCTTCCTGTAATGAAAGATTTCAGGATCTTATATCTAATGGAAAACAAAATTTTTCTCTTCTAGATTTTACTGTTAAGTACAAGATATGGAATGCAAGGCTTCCTTCCTTTCCTTTCTTTACCTATTTTTTTAATCCTTTCAGATTATCATCAGTTTTCAGATTAGTCCATAATTATAGAATCATAAAAGACTTGCCATGTAGCATTAAAACTGTATTTTAAAACTAGCTATTTTAAGTAGCCAAATTTGTCATCTTCTCAGTCTTTAGACCAAAAAAAAAAAAAAATACATGGGGAGACAAAAAAAGCAGGCATAATTGAATTGTTCTAAGCAACTTTTAAAGACACACTGATTTTAATTAATATATTTGCAGCACTGTGACACATAAGCTTTATGATTTATGGCAAAACCCTAATATAATAACACATTGTGTTGATACAGACAAATCCTACGCATTCAAAAAGGGAAGAAGCATCTCAAATAAGAATATGTAATAAAAATTTACATTTTCCTTATCCAAGTCATATGCAAAAGATCTAACGGAGAAGTAGAAACACATTTGTTAAATAGCTCATTGCCAAAAATGCATATCCTAGACCTGAGTCCTGAAAAATGTAAGTAAATTTTGACAACGTCAGGCCAAGATCAAGCTATTTGATACTCACACCAAGATTAAAAAAATCTTGACAACAGATCAAGACACCAAAGTTTTGCACTCAAGCACAATGTTTAAATGAACAAAATCATATTGCCTGAAGTTCTAGCTATTCTGATTTGGAAGTCAGCCCAATCTCCATACTGAAACTCTGCACCTCCCTCCACTTCTGCTTCCTTAATTTGTTCATTTTGCTACATAACCAAAGATGAAATACAGAAAGCGAAAACATCTAGAACTAAATCTGATTTAGGACTATTTACAGTTCAGATCCCCATGTCCCCTCCAAAAAAAACTTCAGTGAAATTTTAAAAATAATTAGTGCGACAACTAAAATATATCTTTCTTATTTATTCACAGATTAGAACTACAGTGTTATTATTTTAAGTAAACAGAACAAAAATATTTTTTATAAAGTACCTTTAGATCTTTTGGTGGAGCTTCTTTTGCTTCTTGGACTCCTTTTTCCACCTGGATGCTTTTCTGTAATAGGCTTTTCCTCCAGCTGGGGGTCCATATGGGCATGGACAGATCTCCTCTCGGTCTCACCCTCCTTGCAGCTTGGGGTACAGTCTCCACTGTCCGTATTCTCATTGTTATTGATGCTGTCCTGCTCACCTTTATCCTGTTGTCCCATAGCAACGCTACTACTGGTCAGAACTTCGTTCCCATCATTGTCAAGTTGATTTTCATTTTCATCAGCTGAAGAAACCAAATGAGTTGCCAAACTTTCTACCCTACAGTCAGCAGGAAGACTGTCCTTTGAGTCTATTTGTAGATCATTTGGTGGAAATTCTCTGTCATCCATTAGAGCGTTACTTGTTGAACCACTTATTCTCTCTCCAAATATTTTTAGACCTAAAATATAAAACCAGAAGCAGCATTTATAATATACATATTATAATTGATAAATAACCTCATAATTAATGCCAGCCAATAAAGAATCACATTAGCCTACTGATACAGTTTAAAAGTATGGGGAAATTCTTCCAAACAGTAATCCATTGCCCCATTTTAAGTCTTAAAGCAGAGTATATCTACATTCAAAAAACTATCAATAAACTTGTATTTTTATCCAATTATAATCAGTTCCAGTTACCTGACCAATAGCATAGCTGATCTTTACAGCAGTGCTCACAGTGTTATAGCTGAGGTAATGAGAAAAACAGAGAGATAAACAGAACCTCCCCACACACCACCCCCCTTTAAGTCCATGGCTAAAACAAAAGCATTCTTGTCACATAAGATCATAGTTTTCCTGAAATAAATCAGGGAGGAATAAAAGCAGAACAACTTTTAATTCTGTCAGTGATGGTATGACATCAAATACGCAGACAGATTAACTCTGTTACAAGAATTAGATGCAAATAGAACCTGTTTATTGACTCAGATTGTCACTTTATTTTCAAGAAAACATTCAATGTCTTCAGTATTCACAGAAGCAGATGGTCTCTTAATAAAAAAAACCTAATCCCCCACCTACTCTCAGCAGGGGTCAATTTTCCCTTTTTGTGAACATGCAACTCTAATCAACACTGCAATTAGATGCATATTCACAAGAAAAAAAGGGTAACTTTTTGTAACAGAGTTGTACAGCACTTATCCAGGACTGTATCACTATCTGATATATATATATATATAGACTGATATATATATATATATAGACTGACTCTCTTCAGCTTTCAGAAGTGTGGCAATGTTACTGGTTCAACTTAGCAACTATATAGATGAAATACAGCTCCATTATCTACATCCCATCATATCTATTTTAAATAGCAAAGCCAAAAATCAGCAAGCACTCCTGTATTAGAGAAGAGCTTATACAAGCCTCCCACAGCAGCTTCCTATCCTTTCCTTTAAATAAAAAGGCATTTTAGGAAACTTGTCTCCACCAGGCTTTCTTCAGTCTTACAGCCCGGTGTATACAACTGAAATATCTTGCATATTTAACAAGTGTGTGTTTCATTTAATGTTTCATTTTTCTTGCTAGAAGAATTCAAATTGCAGAAAAATGGAAAAAAAATGCATTAGAGAGCTAGTAGGTTTTCCTTCAAATACAGAAGCACATTTCTGTTAAAGATTACTTAGAAGATTATCCCAAAATTATTCCTCCACAAGCCGTATAGTTGGTAAAAAGACTGGAAAAAAAAACGTCCCTGCTGTCTTAGAGAAGGACAAGAAAGAGGATTCAGAGAGCTACAGGCTGCTCAGCCTCACCTAAATCCCTGGAAGGTGATATAGCAAGTAATCCTAGAAACCATTTTCTAACATGAAGGACAAGAAGGTCATCAAGAGTAGCCAGTGTGGATTTAAGAAGAGTAAATAGTGCTTAACCAACTCGATAGGCTTCTACAAGAGGTGAATGGCTCAGCAGAGGAGGGGAGAACAATAGATACTCTTTACCTTGAATTTGGTAAGGCTTTTGCCACTGTCTCAAATAATATCCTCACAGACAAGCACATGAATTACAGACCAGATAAACAGCCACTGATGCAGACTGAAAACTGGCTGAAAATCTGGGTCCAGGATGTCGAGATCAACCAAATGAAGTCTGTCTGGAGGCCAGTCACCAGTGGTGTGCATCCAGGGGTTGACAGCGAGGCCAGTACCATTTAACCTCTTTGTTAACGATATGGGTGATGAACAGAGACAAGCCTCAGGCAAGTTTGCAGATGATAGACCAGATGGTTGTGCTGCCATTCACAGGGACCTCAACAGGTTGCAGAAGTGGGCTGACAAGAACTTCACACAGTTCAACAAGGAGAAATGCAAAATCCTGCACCTGGGAAGGAATGACCCAATGCACACTGGGGACCATACAGCTGGAAAGCAGCCTGGCAGAAACAGACTTAGGACAACAACTGACCATGCAACTCTGTGGGCTGCATTAGAAAGAGCAGACCAGGGGAGGTGATCCTTCCTCTCTACTCAGCACTGGCAAGATACACCTTGCCAAGGCTACAAGTGAGAGGGTGAAGCTACAAAGGTTGCAAATTTATACTTAATCCAAGAAAGAACAGTAAATACTGAAATGGGTCCCCATTCACATGTGGAAAGAATTTCATCATCAGAAAGTTCCATTGCATGACAGACATATCAGTTTAGGAAAGATGGACTGGATTCTGCTTCACTGGATTTAAGATACTAATGACAAAGATAATGTAATTTTTCTAGTTTCACTGAATGGCAACTCCTCTTACTGGCCCAGCAGCAGCACCTGAACCACATGAATAGAGAGAAACCAGAAAGCATGAAAGACTCTTTAATTTTTTTAAAACAAATATACATGACAATTTTGTAATGGGCTTAGTGCAAGATGTCAGCTTCAGAAAGTGAGTCTCTAACCATTGTCTCAGGTGGCTAGGAGAGGAGAATTTAATGTCCCAGTAAAAACATCTCCATTTTAAGGGACAACCTTTTTCTTTTCTTCTTTATCAGGGAAATCACAAAGGCCTTGCCTAATTTTTGTAGTAGTTGTGTTCCCTGGGAATCCGCTGAAGCAGAACTCAACCCAAACTTCTGCATCTCGTACACTGAAAGTGTAACAGCAACAGTTTTGGCCAAAGTCAAAACTGGATGCTCTGAATTGATGCTGTATAAATGTAATGATGACAAAACAAAACAAAAACGAACCTTTCACAAATGCAACTGTGAGCACTTTGATTTCCGAAGGGTTAATAAAATAAATATTTTATAAATGTACGCTTTCATTTCAGATCTCATAATCTGGTAATAAATTATGTGATCTCAGCAGATACCTTCTGCTGTACAGTTCAGGTCACAAGCCATCTGAAAGATGTAAAATACTTCACTAGCAAGCTTGTCTCCTGGCTCAGCCAAAAAGAAAGAAAGCATGGAAAGCAAGCACAGAACATAAAGGAAAGCTGTCAATCAAATTAATTCATGCTATTAGAAACAGTAAAAGAGGGCAGTAAAATGACCACCTGTAAGAGTAGCAGATAACTTCACAACATGATCGCATATCAAACTTTCCAAATAATTTTTACTAAGAAAACAATCAAAATAAAATGGTCTATTCTACGGTGTATGGACAAGTTCTGCTCTTTCCCCTTAGTTTTCTGTCTATGTCTTTCTACAAATAGCAGGAAAATAATCTATTTTCTGCTTACAATAAAAAAAATGTGTAATTGTCCAAACCGTGCTGCATGCTTAGAAGAAGCAAATGAAAATAATACTATCATCAAAATTCTATTCAGATGTACCCACTTTTCAGAATGCAGAGCAGTTGAAGCAAACTAAAAAAGACAGTAAGAAAGTATATCCCCAATCGAATTAACAAATTTTGCTAATTGAAGACCCTGGGAAATGCCATTGCTGTACTCTATAGAAACTCTGAGGCCTTTTCCATCTACTCTCTTTTATCTCCATGAACAACACAACTTTTTCTGAAAATATCCAATTCTTAATCTTTCCTGTAATGGACACTTTTTGGCCTGTTTGTTGTTGACTGGATGACCTTGTTTGAATCGGAGCACATGGAACCTTCTCCTCTTTCCTGCTCACTTAAATCATTTTTATATTTTCTGCTTTTCTACTCCCACATCTATGTGTGTGTAAGTTTGGGAGAGCAGTAAAAAAGCAGCTTCATTGAAAAATACTGCTAATGCAGAGAGCTTTGCCCTGTCAGAATGCAAGGAGGCATCTCAAATTCTTTACTCCCTCTACACAGTTGTACTGATCTCTAACCCCTTGTTTTTTGTCTAAATGCAAACATTTTACTTAGCTATGATCTACTCAGACAGGAACTCATTTTTTTTTTCCAGAATACATTATAAAGAACCATTAAACTAAAATCTATGTAAATATTTAATATATTAAAAATTTTATCAATATCATCACAGTTTGTTCACGCATGAAGCATGCAGTTGGGGAAAAGCTGTGTCTGTTCTCATGTGCTTGAAGGTTTTCTTAGAACAGCCTCAAGTATTTATCATTTATATATTCCTGCTACCTGTATCAGTTTTACAAACTTCATTTTTAACTGTTGCTCTTAACAGAATCCCTTAGGAAATACACCTTAAAAATAATTACATTTTTAAGAAATATTTCAAATCATGCTCTCCCCAACAACTTAACACCATACTCATGGCTAAAATTTTCAGCAGTCACCAAGGTGAAAAGGATCTTTCTTTCTTGTGAGTATGGTGGAAAAATCCCAATCTGATGGGGCTGCCTTAGGAGCAGAACCAGCTCACTACAAGATACCTCTCCTGAAACAAGGCTTCACTGTGAGCCTTGATTCTGAAGCACGCAACACAGGACAGAACTTGTTTTAGTATCAGTTATACAATGAGCAGGTCTAGTGAGCAAATCTGAAATTGAAAAGCACTATTCATTTTGTCACTGCAGCATCAATGTACAGTCACATCACTGATTAGAATTCCCCTTTACCATAGTAGAGGCTCAGGTAGGAAGTAGCAAGAATATGTAGAGGAAGAAGTTTGCTGGGGTTAGGAACATTGCAAGCTTTTCTTTTAGTACTGAATGAAGGGACAGCAAACTGAGAAGCAGCCCAGAGGACAAGAAATCAATGTGAACAGTATAATCTCTCTTTGGGTGTACTGCCCTGATTTGCAGAAAACCAGCATTTTATTTCTTTCCCTAGCCTGCAGTCTATGAGATTGATTTGATTCGTTTTAATTTTACTGACACAATATTCATAACTCATTTCCGAAACTGCAGCACAGCAGATATTTTGCAATGCAATTTTAATCCTTGATATATAGTGGCATTGATAAAAATCGAAAAGTCATTTTGATTTATAATGAAATAAGTGGGGAAAAAAAAAACGTATCCACAGCTAAAGAATGACAAAACATTGCATCATTTAGAAGAGCGATTAAGAAACCAAGCTGCAATGAGCCCTCTAGTATCTCAGACTCCGTGTGCTTGTTTCTAATAATAAAAGCCCTTAAGGCATCCTTACCCGTTATGTCAAACCAAAGTGGTGTTCCAAGAGGTTCAACAGCTATTACACCAATCATGTGAGCAACCGGGTCGCTTTCCATCACCGTAAAAGAAAAAAAGGCTTCCTCAAAATAAATGGGCTCCGCAGGTGGGACGGGCTTTGGAATCCATTCTATGTGAAGCCTTGTAGTTGATGATTTTTGTGGACGACCATTATCTACAGCTTTAATCTGTGAAACAGACACATCTTTTAGGCTACAGGATCACATAAATCATTATGTCACACAAATGGAAGAGTAGTAATAAGCTCCAAGCATGTTTGCTTGTGTGAGAGATATCCAAAAAGGTTAAGTGTCTCTCAAAGTGCCACTTGCCCTTTATTATCTAGGCAGCAAATGGAGAAAAAGTACACAGCACCTGATAGCAGCACAAACTGTTACCATAAATTCACTTTTATTTTGCTTTCTTCCTGAAAGAGAGTCAAACTGATTGTTTACGTTCCCTCATCGTGTTCTTTATCTGTCAAGTTTTGGAAAAGAACAGCAGTTTCTTGATTTGCTTTCTCAACACAAACATCTGAAATCATCCTTTAAAAGAAAAAAAAAACAAAAAAACCCCACAAACAAACCCATGAAACAATACTTCTGGATTTGTTGAAGCTTTCTTCCTTTAGATATGGTAGTCATTCATCTGCCAGCCACTGCATAAGAAGGGATGAGAATACAGATAAAAGAACACTTCCTATATTCATGATATACAAGATTTTGACTCACTGAAAGGATATCATAGTCCCTCGCTGCAGAAAATTTCTTTGATGAAACCACTCCAGTTTTCGGCTCGATAAAGAATTTGCCGTGTTCATCACCATCTTCGATGCTGTAAGAGATCTCTGCATTGGGGCCTTCATCTTTATCTGCAGCAATGACTCTGTAGATGGGCTCTCTCCTCGCAGTTCTCTCTCGTTCTGGTTTACCGCGCTCTGGGAGCCGGATTTTGTAGAACTTTTGCAAGAACTGAGGCTTATTGTCATTCTCATCTAAGACCTTCACAATCACCCGGGCAATTGTTGATTTTGCAGGAATGCCGTTGTCTGTCACCGTTACCTGGTTTTATTAACAAGGATATGGTTAATGCTCAATTCAAACACAATCTTTCCAACAACGCTCTTTTTAAATCACATTTTCCTACAGCTACCTAAGAGAACTGTAAAGTAATTCCCTAACTTCAGTTACTTAAAGACCATTGTGTAAAGCTATTTGATGAATGTTTACAAAAGGCACCTACAAAAGCTTATACTGCTACTATCTTAACATTTTGATGCTTCATTTGTAAAAAAAAGCAAATCCCCCTCCACCCCCAAACCTCAACCACCCAATTTTTCTAACTTATTCTGTTGAAAACTTGTTACACACTGCAGTTACATTTTGGCTTTCACTTTGTGAGGAAGATGCAAGTCTTTGCTGGGAGGAAGGTTCATATAAAGTTCAGTCAATGCAGTAGTACTGGGAAAACCTGATAGGGAAGATACACGGTTGGACTCAAAGATCTTTAAGGTCTTTCCCGGCCTAGATGATTCCATGATTCCACCATCAGTGCTGTGGAGATTGTTAAACAAAACCAACCCCCCTTAACCCAAACAAAAAACCTTATGTGCCACTGATAGAGGATATTGCAGTTCAAACAAGCCTGCCCCAATTTGGGGAGAACAAGTATTTTTCTTCAAGAACGTGGGTGGTGAATCTTTCACTAGATGAATGCCCTGGGAAATTTGACTATGGAAAAACATAAGGATTCAAGGATAATATGGGTACAAAATAATGAAATGAATACTAATGGAAGACTGAAATTGAATCCCTGATAAACAAATGAATTTACGTTGACATGAATGAGGACACGATCAGATATTCTTGGGGTTTTGACCTTTCTCATCTACTTCAGAAAGAAAAAGGAAATAAAAAAGAAACATGGTATAACTTGCAAGCATGAAGGCAATGAAAAAGTGTGAGTAAAGTGATTAATCACAACAAGCAATGAAATGCAAATATTCCTGTTCATCTCTAACAGATGGTAGGACTTCCATGTATATGAATATCTGTTCCCTTTAGTACTTGTAATGGAACACCACCCTATCTTTTAGTTTGCAAAAAAAAAACCCAAATCCAAAACACATCCTGAACAAGGAAATTCCAAGGGGTATGGAATAACTTTCCATTAACATAAAATTAGCATTTCCCTGAGCCAAGCAAAAAAAAAAAAAAAAAAAAAATCTGAGGAAAATCTAGTTGGATTTGAATGCTACATCAATTTTGAAGGCATTACTGACATAACAAACATAATTTTAAGATATGAGAGAATAAACCTAAAATAACTGCATTTAAAAAGTGCCAGTTGGCACTCAGAAAATAGTTACAAGTTGGGAATAAAAGAATGGGGCATATTAATTACTATTATGTAAGCAGGAGTGCAATCAAGGATCAAATTTAATAGCAAACAAGGAATAAACCCACCAACCCATCTGGTCAACATTTCAATGCTCAATTAATTAGCCAGATGCTCAGCACTTGGCTCATAACATTGCATTGCATTCTGTGCATTTCTGGGTTTCTTTCCAACCTATTTTCAAAGGTGTCAACATAAAACTAACAAATAGGAAAACTGTTACTTTGGGCCACGCTGTCTGTCACACTCGCTCTGTAGATAAGAGTTCTTTTGTTGGATACTTTGCAGACTTTTATTTAAAACTTTAACAGCCAGCTGGAATTCAAAATGAAGGAAGAATGAAGAATTATCCCAATAGGCAATAGCAAATATTCCAAACTAAAGGGCAATAAACTTAATCTGTTCTCTTTATAGAGACTGCTGAAACCAGAAGGATTTATGACCCATTGTGTGATACTGTAACCTTAAAAAAGGCACCATTCTCAAGAGGCAACTTGGACACGGCCACCCTGTGCCAGGAATAAACTATATACATTCAAAGCCATACTATGGCTTCAGGGTCAGAGGATGAACCACAGCTCATTTTATTTACTGTATATATCTAAAGAAAAGCCAGCACAATACGCATGGGACTAAAAGTTATGAGATACCAATTTTACAATCAATATGCATAGCAGGGACCCAGAAATGAGATATAACTGACATGAAGTGCTTTGGGAAACTGACATGAGTAGATTTAAGGAGGTAATTTAAAAGAGAATAATATACTGGCTTCACAGGAATAACATGTCTAGCACTAAACCAGATTTGCCAATTAATTAACTTTGCTATTAGTACTACTGGAAACACACCGCAGAGGAAATTCCACCCTATTGCTACCCATGTGCAAAGAGTAATTTCCAAAGCTGATACAGAAATTAAAATAATGATAAAAATTTGGTCCAACAGCTGTATTAATCCAGCTTGCAATGCACCAAACAGATAGAAAAGGACTGGGAAGACCGTATGTTCCCTGGAGTTCTGCAAAAGAATAGTGTGTGCTATCAAGGAATACTGTTCATCTCCAAGTCCATGCAGTCCTTGTGTTCCTATCAGAAAACATTTCTACAGATTTCACAGGTTTTGAATAAGTCCAGGCTTGCTTCTCTAGCTTTAATGTTAGTTTTGCCAACTCACACTATATTTCTTTATCTATCATGCAAGAGGAGAGGCACAATAAAGGTCCCAGATCAATCTTAGAATGTAACTATGACAGTGAAAATTAAGTCTTGCTTTCAGGTGAAGCACAGTGGTCTCACCCTGCACAGCAACATTGGGAAACCAGAAGACTTACATTTCTCAAATGTTTTTCCTTCATGTTTTTTGATGGAGAATGAAAATAGGCACTACATAAATTCTAGGCAATCAATTAAATGTAGTTATATAAAAGAATTATATAATAAATTTAATTCTTTTGTACTACAAATCTATACTGCACATTTGATGACTTATCTACTTATATGATTGATAAATATGTTGTGTAGAAAAAAGGTCTACTCACAATCTGTTTGTATTCTCAGTGTTTAAAAAAAGATTCTACGCTTCTTTTTCAGAGATCTATATTCAGCAAAAGGCAGGCTGAAATAGTTATTCCAATAATTACACAGGGGAAAAAAAAAAGGAAGCACACTCCTCCTTTTAACAATCATGCCTTTATACTGTTTGAATGAAAATCTTGGTTAACAAACAGAAAAAATTGCCTCTGTATACTAACTCTTTTCTTGAGAAAAAATCACATTTTTATAAGATAGGTAGTTTTGTGCATTGCAATGTAATGAACATCAAAGCAAATTATTTCTGAAAGCCAGTTCTCTAAATTCTTCATATAGTAATCAAGTACAGTAAACTTAACTCTCTGTAAAAGAACAATGAACTTACAGACATTGTTTTTCAAAGAACTAAAGAAATTATTTACCTCCAGAATGTGCTCTCCCTGCTGCTCTCGATCTAGTTTTCTAGATGTGGTTGTAATTAGACCTGCAAACATAAAAGAATAATTAATCAGAGCCTTCAAGAAAATAGGTTAAACCAGTAGTTACCGATATACCCAATCTCAGTTTCCTCTTTGCTGGTCTTTTCTACTTTTGCAGAATTTATACTTTGATTAAGGGAAGGGGTGAGGGGTTTCTAATTCTTAAGGGTCACGAAAATATTCTTTGCTATCTGAAAGTTAAGCTGTTGTAGCCCTTCAGACACACGTAGTTTAATTTTCCAACACACCTATGCATGTCATGCTTCTTACAGGAATGTATGTAATTCTCTCACACGAAGGCTTGTTTTCAGAGGATGTTCATACACCTTATTCAAAGGGTGCTTACGCACATTATTTGAATACCAACCTCTTCAGGAGAAACATCTGCTTGTTTTTTTAGTGACAACAGATAAAGAATGACATGAAGAGATGCATTAATGGTGGAAAACACAGAAATTTGTGTATGTTGGCTTGATTTGGCAATGACAAGGAGCCAAACAGTTGTTGTGGCAACAGAATGAGGAAAAATTTTTGATGCATTATATTAAATTTCATTGCAAGAGTTTGATACACCTTTGATGCAAGATTAGGAAGGCAAGATGAGTTTTTCTTTAAATGAAGAAAGTCAAAGAGCAAGAGGTGACAAAAAGACAGTGACATTTAAATACAAAAGATCTTTTTTGAATTACTTCTGCCCTAACAGTAGGTTCGCAATTTTAACTGATGAGTTTCTTGAAAAGTAAACTCAGTCATCTCTCAATTAGAGCTGAATGGTTTGCTGTGGTGAGTTGCTATGGTGCCATGGATGCAGACACAAGGGATAACTCAAGTTTCTTTGCTGCTGAAATGCCATTAACCTGTTGTTAATGCCATTAACAGCCATACAGTTAGTTGGCCCTACAAACATCATCCCTGTGTTCACGTGGCACTGAGCCTGTGCTAGTAAATCCCGCTAGACCCAATTTGGCTTTTCAAGGAGCAAACACCAAGAATTGGATTTGCCCAACTCAAGCCACTGCTGGCCAAAAGCATCCCATGTGCTCTGTAGCAGGAAGATGCTGCAATGTCACGAGACCTTTTATGCAACTGTCCCAGCTTTTTACAGTGACAGAAATGCACTGACATCTTGATCCTTAATTGTCAAATTGAAAACCAGGGAAGCAATTACCCAATTAAGGACAAAACAGAGAGCAAAACACAGGCAGTATTCTTCATGTTCCTTTTTTAACTGTGGTGTAAGCTTTTTGCTAATAAAACCTCTTATAAGCAAAATTAAAATCCATTAATAAAGTTTTCAAGGCTGATCTACTACAACAAAAAAGCATTCCATTTTGTCTCACAGCTGACAAAAAAAATAGAGTGTAAGTAAGAAAAGCAATAAAGATTTCAATTTCACTTAAAGAAAGGCCAATAGAAACAGAATTGTATACCACCAGTGCACAGCTATTCAATACTCCAGTCAAAACAGAGTTGTAGTCTACATATACCAAACAAAATAGACAGCCTGCACTAAATAATATTAACAAAACCTATATAAGACAATATTACAGCTGTCAAATAGTCAAACAACTGTTCTTTGAAAAATGCAAATAATGGCTGTTTCAATTACAGTCAAACCTGCCCTTGTTTTTCCAGCAATTTGGTTTGCCACTGTAACAAATCCATTTTATACACCCAATATTCTAGACAAAGATCTATCATCTTCTCCAACTTTTTATGCCTTTACAACACATAGAATATATATGTGCAATTTTTAGGATACATTTTCATGGTATTATGAAGTCATTGCCTTTAATTACAAAGAAAATGGGAATAAAAAACAAAAAAGGGAAAGATGTTGCATTATTACTCTAAATTTTAGGGAGAGGAGAATGCAGGGAAGGGAGGAAAAAAAAAGGACTTGACAATAGTGTATCAGCCTCCTTGAATTAATATCTTCCCATCGAGATTTCAGAGCTGTGAACGACGACAACTGAAAATATTTATTGTCACATATTCTAAAAAAAAAAAAAAAGCTTTCTCCCAATTTCCTGGCTGAGGCTGGTTAAGACACATCTTTTCTTTTCACAGGCTCTATGGGGAACAGCGCAGAACTGTTAATTGGAAAAGAACAAATGGCAGAGCAGATGCCTCATCTGCTTCCCTCGAGCAAAGGGACTTGTAGGTGACTTCAGGAAACACAAGCTCTTCTAAACACCTCTTTCTATTGAATACCTCTGCAGAAAGCCAGCAGGAGGCCTCCCATGAAGCATTAATCCCCCTGAGACTCACCAGAGTTGGAAGGGAAAAGGGTAAATTTCAGCATAGCCACTAAAGGAGTTGGTGGTTGAATAGTTGAGGATAGGGAGGATCTCAAAAAGCACAGGAAGAATGAAGTAATTCCAGCAGAAATATCTCATTATGCTTGCATTTCTCTGAATATTCAATATTCTGTCTACACCCTCTGACAGTATTAGATTCCATCTCTCACAGCAGCAGTGAGTAGATAATTGCTAACACGTGAGAGCAGAAAGATGGCACCTTTCAACAGTCTCCTACCCACTTTTCCCCCAGCAACAGTCGTTAAGACTGGAGCCACTGCTACTAAGTGCCAACTGGTATTTTGGGATAAAAAAATAAAAACACGTTTTTACTGCAAGCACTCCAGACAGAATTCTATCATTCTGTACCACTACTCCACCTACTACAGTTTTGTTAAAGAATCACAGAATTAAAGAAAGCCTAGTTCCAGATATAATTTCTGTCAGTGAATATACAACTCGGTATCACTCAAATGGGTAATCAGAAAAATATCCTGTAAGAACAAAATACACACTTTCATCTGTTAAAACTTCCAGTCTTTTCAACCAAGCATGCCCTGCTTCTGTTAAAACACTTCAGACCAATAACAGAAGGGTTTAGTCTTCACCATATATATCCTGTATATTCAGCAGAAACTAATGCCAACAAAGGAAATGTAACACTTCTGGATTTAGAATCACATACACATGCATGACATTCTTTTTATTTAACTCTTTGCTGCTAGCCACTTTCCTAAGGGAAAATTTAGCTTCACTGAAGTGTTTCACTACAGCTTAAGGCTGTAGAAGGTTGGATTATGGCAATGACTAAGTTTTTCCATTTTTTCCATGTTTTTATATATTATAAAATGCTTAAATGCACTGACAGAATTCATCAGTTGTTGAAGAGCTTTTCTGAATTAAGGCTGTGATAATAAGGTTGAGCATTCTGTGCAGTGTGGCTTTTGTGACTGCACATGATTCTATGATTAAGATGGCTGGGGAGAATCTTTGGACCTAATATAAGTCACTTCCCTGCAACAGGAGCCACCACTCTCCTCTTTCTACTGAAAATAAAAGTTTTAAAACATTTCATATTGAGCTCCCTTCTCTTCTCTGTAACTGTTTGGTGATCTCCTTGCTGTGTCCCTCCCTTTACACAAATAAATGACTAACCACTCTTTTGAATACACCACATCCCCACAGAAGTAACAAGTAAAAGATGATTTCAATCTCTGAAGTCTGTAACATAAGCAGTTTCAAAATCCTTGTTATGTGGTGGGGAGAATCTCTCCACTGCTGAATGAGAGAAATGAGAGCGTGTGTTGGGAAGCAGATCGCTGTGACAAAGCATTCATTTTTGAGGCAAAACTGACTCACAGAGCATCGTTTTGCAGTTATATATTCCCATTTTCCCCTCTGCCTCCTCCTAACATTCCCCCCACAAGCGGAACAATGAGCTCCAGTAATTCACAACACTATTATTCCACCTGGGAATCAATGCATGCTATGGGTCAAGTTGCCTTGGGAAAACACAAATTTATAACAAACATTTCTAAGCTAATGATGAGCAAATGGTATCTTTAGAGAATTGGTGCAATTTTTCTATTCAGTAACGTTTCAAAACTCACCTCATCAGAAATATTTTCATAATAGTGGCTTAATAATTTAGGGAGTCTTTGGATAAACCACAGCTGTTCTGCCTCACTAGCTGGAGAGGTACTATAATGAACTGAAACTATCTGTAAAAACCATAACAAAACCCAAACAAAAACCCCACACCAGGTAACACATACAACTGTATTATTCTCCCTTCATTCCTCCTTTGAGTTTTCATTCCAGGGATACCTGCAGTCTATTTGAGGTCTGTTGAAAATTTAAAATAGTTACAACTGTATTCAAATAAAATTTACTTCAGATTTCCTTTTTAAACAAGCATTAAAACAAATAGAGAAGAATGCAACTACAGCATTCAATTACATAAATATAAGTAAAACCCACTACATTTGGAAGAGAAAATAGCACAAGGGAGCTGACATTAGCAGGGATTTATTTTATCCCATATAAGCTTTCATCTCAGTGCACAGTTACATCACGTTTGCCTCTGTATCCGAAAAACAGCACATCAACAACAGCTTCCAATCAACGCTGAAATGGCAATCTCTTTTAAAACACATAAAACACCAGGGGAGTACCACGTTAAGAATGTTAAATATTAATGCCATGCTGTTATCTACCTTTATAGCATGGATGATCTCAGTGATGAAAGCAGCAGCAGCAGAAAAAGTGGTCTTTGCAAGGGGAAATACAGTTTCTCTGATCTTTAATGCATTGGCACTGAAGGTTTAAGGAAATACAGAAAGCAGCTACAACATTTTTTATCACAAACTTCAACAGATACAAGGCACTGGAATTCAATGTGATAAGGGAAGGCACATTTTGTTGACAAGATTTTTAGCTTCTGTATTGAATGCAAACCATAACCATTCAGCAGAAATGTTTTTTTTCTGGACTGCATTAGTGTAATTCAATCAGTTGAAAGTTTTAGATAAGCTTACTTATAATGTATTGTAATTTAAGCTCTTGTTCCCCCACTTCAATCTCAAAAATGACAAATTACTAATGAATGCTAAGAATGATTACCTTGGGATTTTCTTTACAAGGTCTTAATATATAAATCAGTATAAGAGTTGAAGAAAGTATAGATTTTACATTCATATGTGGCTGTAATAATAATATAGTTTGACTACCGCATAACACAACCCTAAAACACAGGAGGAATTACAGCATCATTCTGTAAGTTGAAGACCAATTATATCTCTTCAAGTGATAAAAGATGTTGTTGCACCTCAAGGTTGCATTTCCTACTAACCATCCTCATTTAAGAAATAGTTTATTACATCCAATTCAACACAGCTTTCCTTTCCAGACAGAGGAATAGATCCTTCTTCTGTGTAAAAGTCCCCTGGCATCAGCAGTTTCCTCCTCACAGAAGTTCCTCATGTGATCAAGTCATGTCTTAGACTTTTCTGACAATGCAGTGAGCATCATGTCTCACTGTCAGGAAGATCTCTTATGGCACTATTTTAAACTGCTTCCAATATCTTGACACTTTCTGAAATATGGACAAAATGACGAGCACAATAATCCGTGATCGTTTTACCGCTGCCGCAGAAAGACAACTACTTTTTTTCAGTCTCCTTTCTTTCAACTGATTTCACACCTAACCTACTTTACTATCAGTGACCATCAGAAAAGGCCCATATTTCCTATTTAAAGAGCTTCAGATATGCTTTTTGGTACAAACATAGTCAAATCATGTCCTCTATTAAGCCAAGACAAGGCTTAACAACCAAAGTAAATAAACAAGTTAATAAAAACAGGTCAATGGAAAGTAATAGCAGAGGGTTTTAAGAATAGATTTCAACTTTGCAGCTGACAAAATATAAACTCCATGTTTTACCAATCATGTATAGGTGACAATTATAAGCGAGACAGTGTGCCATTAGCATATAACACCACAAAGGTAGGCTGGCTGAGCTAAAATCCAAATAAAATCATAGACCTAACCAACTCTCATACAGGAGAAAGCATATCATAATGGAGCTGAACAGGTTTGATCTACATAGTTCCTTAGCAATCTGACTTGCTTTTCAATCCTAAACATTTCCTTCTTCTCAGAACCTTCATAGTGCTCAATAAAACCAGCAACAGAATCATCCCCAGGAATTTTCAAGTGCTGAAAATATGATTGTAAACTTATAGTCCCAGAAGAAATGAGCAATATCATTTACAATCTCATTAAATGGTTGCAAATGTCTCTTCTGCTCAAGTAAAAGATTTCAAAGCAATCATTTCTGTTCTTTCAGTAAGGACTGTACAGATGATACCACTTTTCAAGAGAAATTGAGAACCCAGGTTCCTCTTGCACTCTCTCAGCTGAGTACTCTATCCATTAGCTACAGAGTCATGTTGTTGGTTGATTGTTCTCTCTGGCCTCTTGACTTTTACCTTTTTTTTTGCAATATGCTTGTTTCAGTAGACCAAAGATCACTTCTACCTAGCACAGCTTACAGCCTGCTGGCTTAGGAGACTTTTCTAGGCAGTTTAAATCCACTTTTGGGGCTGAAGGAGTAGTTTTTCACTTCATGTATGAACTTTCCTATCAGGGTACTTTTAAAAAAATGAGTTACACCATCCTATAAATAGATGGCTTTAGAAAAATTAAAAGGGTACACTGAGAACACTGTGCTGAAATTGGGTCTTCCTTTTCTGTCAAATAGAGCATAACTGCACTCGACAAGTGTAGTCTTTCATGGATTTGGTGCCTTTATTTTCCACCTGCAGCAGTTCAGACAAGAGCCAGCAGGACATTCCCTCATTATAAAAGCACTTTGGTTTTTTTTACCTTTTTTTTTTTTTTTCTTTAGTTACTTCTTTATTCCTGGTTCAGATGCTGATGCACATGCTCTGGATTTCATTCACAAAATAATTTTTGTCATGTGTATTGCAGCTGAATAAAATGTTTTGCCTTTTGAATCCTACCCCATGAAAAGTGAAGTAATAATTCGAGATCTACCTGAAGCAAGTCAGGATTGCACAGAGTAAGGGATACATATCTTAGTCCATAGCTGCATTCTTGTGTCAGCACATTAAAAGTTTATTGAAGTACAGTAATATCAGCATTTATGAGTTTGTTACTTGTTGCCATCACACTGTAGGTAGCATCAAAATGTAAGTCACTTAATCCTGTGGCTGATATTTCATACCACCAGTTACCACACTAATCAGTAACCAAGCAATTTAACTATTCAATCCTACTACTACAAAGTATAAGTGCGAGGTGCGTATCTGAAGTTGAGTCACATCAAGTAGCATCCAGCTACAAAGACCTGGAATTTGCTGATCAGAGTACTCATTTTAGAGCCTACAAGCAGGGAGCAAAGATAAGCAACCCATCAAAGATTATTAACATATGGCATAAGGAGGAAAAAATGCTTTATATAAAAAACTAAGTCATCCAATGCAATAAACACTGCAGAGCTTCAATTTCAACTGATGTCCAATGAAACCCCGTGTTTAGAGATCATACAGTTACAGAAAACTGCTTAAATGTGTCCTACAACGTAAACCATATAGTTTTGTACACTCCAGTTAGTCACCACATACTATTTTCAGTCTGAATTAGTCATCAAATACTATTTTCAGTCTGGATTTCCTAAAACAGTGGTAAAACTGCTTCTGCAATAATTCTTTTACTAGTAACACTATTTGGGGAATGATGAGTAGAAATATATGAATAATCACACACCCCCCAAATAACTATACCAGAAAAAGGAACGTAAATCTATGATCCTACATTCTGAGTACTTGAGAGTATTTAGGATGTGTCTAGTTTCATTGTCAATCACATTCCTCTGGTAGCTTGTTCCTCTCATACATAAAAAGATAAAAAAAAAGAACTGCAAGTCACAAGCAGTATAAAATGAAATAGAAATTTTTAAAAAAGGTACTTAATGACTAATAAAAAATTAACTAAATTTTTGAATAGAAAATAAAACAAACCTAAGTATGATTACTGAAAGGAAGCTAGTGAGTAATGATAAATTTACTGTAGAATAAACTTTGATCTTACTATCAACAGAACACTATAAATTTTTGTTATCTTTTTGCTTACCTTGCAAAAATACTCCTGCCTTCAACACCATTTGGGATGCTTAAGCCACACCAATTCAAAGCTCAAATGCCTTCAGTATTTAGCTCTTTAAGTAGCCTGATTTTCATCACTCACCTTTATTATCTCATTTTGAGACATACCATCTTCAATAATTAAGTACAGAATTATTGCCATAAGATCTCACATAATCTTGAAAGACCTTTTCAAACCTGACATAATCTTGCTGCATTTATAGTGTTTGAACAAAGACAGAAACTCCACACTTCCTTCCAAACCTGGCTTTTGGGTTTTTTTTTTCCCCAGACAAAGGAAATGTATTTTTTAGCTTACTGTAGCCAGTGCTGAGTTGTTAAAATGTTAAAAAAAAAAAAAAAAAAACATGATCAGTTGAGAGATGGATTTAAGAGCAGTTATAAAAGGACTGAGGTTAGTTTTGAGGCCACTTCCTCTGTCACAGAAGTTTTACAATTTCATGATTAATCTCACATAAAACTGTGGCAACAGACGTGGATTAAGGAAGATTGACAAATTCACAAAGAAAGAACATACAGAGTCTTTGGAATGTACTCTACTGGTAAAGCTACTTACAGCTAGTAAATATTGTCTCTGAAATGCAAAATTTGATTTTGAACTTTTTGCTTTCAGTCAACTGAAAGTATTTATCAGCAAGCAGATTCATCATCACAGTTAAATAAAAACCATAAAGTCAAATTCTGCATACATTGCAATTACACCTCGCTAAAGAAACAACCTAAATGTTAATACAGTGATTTAAAAACTTATTACAGTGAGTTAAGAATACATGATTTCTAAGAGGAACACCAGGGCAGGTTTCCATGTTGGCTATTGCTTTGATGCCACAATAGCTCTTATGCGACTCAACGGTTTCTATCAAGATTGTTTTTTAGTCACAAACCAGTGTTTTGGTGGCAATTACACAGGATATAACTAATGACAGCATTAGTTTTGAATGACTGTAAGTGACAGGATAAATTATTGAACTCTTTTTGGCAGTTAATAAAATTCTATGAACAGGAAAATGTATTACGGGGGAGGAATAGAAAGTTTTATACTACTAGAATTTATTTTTTTTTTCAATGTATGAGAACAGCTGTTTAAAACTTTTTGATAAATTACAGTGATAATTACAGCAAAATGAGAAATTTAAATGCCTAGTTAAAGTTTCTTAGTATTTAGCATATTATAATAAGGAGGAGTCTCTTGGGAAAAGAGTTTCCAAATAACTGTAAGGGATGTCAGAAAACTGAACAGACGTACTAGTTTTAAATGTGGTCTCTCTGATTATAAACACCCTGGAAACAAAGCTGTAAAGGGAGGGGTTTGATCTCAGTTATTTTAGCACATCTAAGATTCCATCTACATGAAGACAAACGAGACCACCCACTGGACTGAAATGTTTACAGGTCATAAAATACCATCAGCACAAGACACTAGTATTTCATACTTAGACGTAGCTCAGAATTCAATTAATACGCATTTTAAAATATAAAAATGTGAAAAATAATATTTAATTAACTAATTTGTAGAGCATGGATATGAAACTAGCTGACTGACTGTAGGACAAAATCCAGTCCCTCCAAATTCTGAAGATATGACTTACAGAAGGGGGAAATCCACATTCCAAGTGTTCATCAGTGGAATTTATTTTTTTGTGTATATGTGTCTATATGGTTTATTTGTTTCAGTATTTGTTTTTTCATTAATCTAAATCATGAAGATTTCCTTAGGAAAGCCCACCAGTTGCAAGGGATTGTTGGTCTTGCTTTGTCAACTTCAGAACTGGCCATTAATTTGAAAATAAATTCTTTAAATTTGAAAATGGAGACAGGGTCAAGAATGTATCTCCTTAAAAAGCCAACAACCAACTATATTTCTGTTTTTGAAATACACAAAGTTTTTGAAGGACTTGAAAAAGATGAATAAAAAGTGAGATTTGGCAGAGGGTTTTTCAACATTTATCACAGCCCTGACACTGGATATAAAAATTTTTATCTTGAAGGAACTGAGAAGGAACTGAGAGTAGCATGCCAGAAAAAACATGGTATTATCTAACACTATGAATAAAACCAATTTCCTCTTTTCTTTTTTATTTTTTTTTTTTTTTTTTTTTTCTTTTTTTTTTTTTTAAGGAGAACTGCCTTATTCCAATGTTCTCTGTATGTGGATAAATGAGATAAAGATTAGCACCTTGAGAAATTTCAGGGTTCTTGGCAGCCTTAAACCTACAAATAAAATGCCTGGAATTTTCGCCATCTACTCATTTAAATCTTTCATGTCAAAAGAAAGTTGAGGCAACAGTGTAACAACTCCATTTAGATATAACTGTTCTAATTATCTTCTCTCCTTTGATGTTAAGAATGGTTTATAGCTGACATATGTATTTACAAAAATACAAAGTTGTTCAAATGACACTAAAAATATTAGTGTATTTCAAAACTGTTGCAGGCTGCTTTTGTGGCCTCCTCACTCCCGATACATCTAAACCCTAAAACATTCTTGTTTAAGTGAGAATTTGAAGAGTTACGTGATGATGAGCTTTTTTCTTTTCCTTTTCTTTTGTTTTAATTGCATGTTGTTTCCTACATTTACAGGACAGAATATTACTCTAACAAGTCTGGAATGCACTGCAGTCTTTTATCTACTGATTTAGAGGGAACTGCCTTTGTAACAACCATCTGTAAAGATCTCCATGCAACACCCATGACAGATGATCACGTAAACTGCTGCCAAAGGTCTTGTCTCGGCTCTCAGAAAAGCTGAAGAGGAATTTTATAGCCGACTCCTAGTTAGCCTTTGACTGCAACCCCACTGTAAATTTTTCAGATAGAAAAATTATATTACACCATATAGAGCTATGTTTTTGATGGGACTGATCCTTTATCTTCATCACTCAAAAAATCAAGCCAAGCTAGATGTGAATCAAGGCATTAATTCTGAGTAATCTTCTCTCAATAGGAAATTAATCAATACTAATGTTATAATGTTGTAATATACACATGCTTCATTAATTTACACTACTCAGAGAGCCCACAAAGGTAAGACTGGTACCTTTGAAAGCCATTATACTGTGTGAAGATGGTACTATGCAAGTGGCTCACAACAGCATCTGATCACTATCTATTCCCTGGATAGAATTATAGTTTTGCACATTATATATTCCAGCTCAAAAGAACATACAATATAGAGGTAGTCTGCTTCTATCACCGTTTCTGCATCAGAAAATGGAAAAACTGAAAAAACCCCTCACTTTAAGTCCTGTTTTACAGCATAGATCACGCAGAGCGTGACCTGAAGTTTTTATGTAGTTCCAGGGACAGAAAAAGGAGAAGGGAAGGACTTGCATTTCCCATTTATTTTCCCTGCTCCTACCATTTCTCTTTTTCCAAAGAGATGTAAGAGAATAAATTAAATAAATACACAAGCCCCAACCACAACCTAAAATCCAAAAGAAGTCATTTTTACATAAATGCTTGCAAATAGGTTTTTTTGATGGCTGCCTATAGTACAGCAAATTTTCTATCTTTTCAAGTACTAAATCCCTAAAGATAGAGTGAGTGTATGCAAAGATGGTATTAGCAATTTCATGGATATAAGCTTTTTTTCCCAGTTCCAAAAAAGACCCCTAGTCTAATAGCACTTTGAGTGCTTTAAAAGAATATTTTTAAAGGAAAAAACAAGTAGCTTTTTTTCAGAATTAAACTCTCTTTTCAAATGTATTTCTGTACAAATTTTCGTCAAGTCATGCAGCCCTCTCTAGTTGCAGGAGTTTCACCAGAATGTGACGTTCTGGTCACATTTTCAGTAAAGGTAAAAAAAAAAAAAATATACCTTTTGTAAAGACAGTGTAATCAAATACTTTATTTTCTCTGCATGTGACAGGTAACAGTTGGGCACATGGAGGCTGCTACATACTCTTCGAGCTGTGTGACATGAATGAACAATAATTGAGCCTGGTCTTGTTTGCAAACTACACAAGTAACAAGAACAATTTCAGTGTTTTTATTTAACTTTAAATCACATTACTGTGCAATGCAGTAATACTGGTTTTATTCAAGTTTTAAAATATTAGGTCAAATGGGATTAAAACCCACAAGGAGTTAAATAACAAAGGTTTCCTTTGTTAAAATGCAGCCAATACTACTGTGCGGTCACTGGCCCTTCATTTCCTTACAAAGCAATTCCCCAGTGTCATCGGAAACCCATGGAAGTTGTTTGCAGCTGTACCCATTTCCTATTTCACTTCACTCGGTCTCCACATCATACACACAAAAAGATACTGCTTCAAAGGTTACAGACAGTGTAAAATGATAAAATCATGTGAGGTAGATGATTTGCCCATGAGCTATTAACATTTTATAACTTCACAAAGCTCTAACAATTACTAGGGATGAACAGACAGACTCGGTGTTACAAAAATTTTAATCACACTGTTTGATAGAACAAACTTTTTCTATTAAAATTGTGTTCTATTTTGGGATTGCATATATTAAAATATCCTTAAATCAGCACTTAATTTGAAGGTTGTTGTTAACTTGGCAATGTGTGTTTTCAAATGTGGTATAATCTATGAAACAAAAACCATCGCAATCCTAAATTGCCACAGGATCGATTTTGTGTAAGTACTTTCAAACACTTGAAATGCTAAGAAAAACAAGAAAGTTATGTCAAATAATATTAAATCCTATTAATCCTAAATTGTCTTCAGATTTAGTCACTCCAACAAGGGAAATCCTGAGCCAAGGCTGCCTTATCACCATAACTTGACTGTCTTGCACGTGTGCACCAAGGTGCACAGACTCAGGCTTCCTTGGGATCACAGGATGCAGTGCCTTCTGAAAGGGGCACTTACTCAATGCTTCCACTGGAATTCCTTATGCAAGAAAAGCCTTATCTTAATGGCCTAACTCCTACACCACAGGATTACTAGTTTCCTCAAAGGAATGTCCCTGGCATTCTCATGGTAATACCTAAGTGCTTCATAAATATGAATGAATATATCTTCACAACACTCCTGGTTGTGTAATTATTCCTATTTTATACCTGCAAAACTGAAATATGGGGAAATTAACACTCAAAATTCATTCTGTCATTATTCTGTCCAGGTTATGAAGCCAAATCTTGTTTGTGGAGGTATGTATCATTTTTGTATCAGGCTACATTAAAGGCATGGAAAACTATACTTTTGCACTCAGCATTTCTGCAAATCCAACTCAAAACTGCTATACAGAACAACGTTGAGTAAATCCCTGCCTCATTTGGTATTATTGTTTGTAATTTCTGAAGTGAGGCAAGGCTTCTAGACAAAGTGTTATTTACTACCCAATCCCGAGTCTTTCCCCAAGCCAAATCGAGTCAGTACAGTAAGTGTAACAGAAGTCCTAGGGGAATGGAAATAAGGACACCAATTTGGCAAAAAGATCAGAAATTATTTCTGGCCTGAATACATGGGCAAGGTAATCCAAAAGAAGTATAAGAGTCTTCCATCCACCTGGTTAGGATTCCAGTTTCTTGCTCAGAAATACCAAGGAGAACTGGATCTCCTTTCAGTATGCAAATACAATTTTTGCCATTCTAATGCATATACTGTCTACAGTTCACAAATCTAATACTGTCCACAGTACTACAAGCTTCTTTCAGGCACCTTAACTCAGCAATATTTGAGACATGAATTCTACAAAGGCTGTATCATTGTAAAATTACATGGCAAAACTATTCCATCTGTATGGAAACGTATAGAGAGCCTAAAGGGAAATTCAGTGACCTTCTTTTGTTTAGAGTTCAGTATAATGGCTCTAGTTCTGCAGCAATTAAGGATGTTCTCCTCAGCTCTTAAATGTCCGTCTTTTACATATGACTTGTGAGCCATTATTGTTGATCAGTTAAAGCTGAATACCTTCCATCCAATATCACATCAAGTTTGTAATCCCATAATTTAAAGAAAAATAGAAGAAAACTACAGAACACAGGAAGCAATGATAGAAAAAGAATTTTGTTCTAGATGGCACTCTGGGGAACTGTAAGTAGACATTTTAAATTGGGGAGCCAGTTTGCATACTATTTTTACAATTCCTACCAGGTACAACACACCCCTTGTATTCAATGCACGTCCCACTCTCCTGTCTCAGACAGAAAGAAATTACATGTTTTGATTGAAAGCCCTTCTTAACATAAATACACTAAGTCTCTCCTGATTTGGCAATAACAGATCCATTTCTAAATAGTTAATCCAATACAGATTATATAATCATAATTCAAAGCCAGTTTATGAATGTACACTTATATACAATGGTATTATTGGCTATTATTAGTGGATGCAAGTACCTCTTCCACTTTCT
>JAOXNG010000026.1:73691883-73702293 GCA_028566535.1 Scolopax minor | reverse complement strand
GCCAAAGCAGGTCCACCTAGAACAGGTTGCACAGAAACATATCCATAACAATAAAGAAGGCAGAGAGTAGTAGGAAAGGACCAGAAGAAAAGAAAATGAGCTACAGAATAAATAAGGAAATGGTAACCAAAAATAGTTGGTGAATTGTACAGTAAAGAGTAAATGAATGTAGACAGAATTTACGTTCACTTGCAGTTTGAGCACTGCAGTCACGCAGTTCTTTCTACCTGACTCACAGGCAATTTTAGTCCCAGTTTTATAAATATCACTGATTGAAATGACAAGAAATACCAAAGTAGCCAGCAAACAGTTCTTTTCAAAAACAGAAAGGGTGAGGAACTAGACAGATGAGAGGGAATTCTTTTCCTTTCTGACATGTGTAAGCGGAGAAGTACAAAGAAATAAAGCACACGCACTCACAGGGTTTCTGCATTCAGTTTAAAAGACTTTGGGGTTGAATTTCTCTTGTTTTATTTCTTAGGCTGCCTTTGTTCTAAAATCAATGCTTCTGTAAATGTAGTATTTAGAAATAGGTTTTAACCATTCTAAAGATCTTCTGTTGCTACAGCTACCACATTTGTCCCTCTTGGCAATGTCTTCGCAAGCAGATGCTGCACACGCTGACAAAGAAGTTATTGTCAGAAATAACCCAAACAACATACCTGTGTTTGCACTCAGAGCTTTGCTGACACAGCAATTACAGCTGATACAGCTCACAAGTCTTTCATACCCTAAGATGAAACAACTATGAAACAGAATGAAGGCCACGGTGTCAACCCAGCCTTCAAAACATATTTTTCACCCAATTTTTGCTCCTTTAAGTCCCCTGAAATTCCCTCCGTGAATGAACAAGAGCTAAATGAATAAGGCTTCTATTGCTCCCTTCTACTACTAGCTTTGTTACAGATTAAAGTCACTCTCTATATTTCTACAGCACCACTAGCCTAAAAATCTCTGTATTCTGAGAAGAAACTTCTGGCTGAATGAATCAGAAGCATCTCCTGTAATTTATACTGTGAAACAGTACCTAATCCCAACATATGAAAAGCTAAGCTGAGCCCAACCCAGAAAAATATTATTTCATTAAAACCAAACCCTTCCTTACCATTATGGAAGATCTGAAGAAAAAAATATCTAATATATATATATACTATTTTCTCTATGCTCATTTAGAAGCAAGGGATGTAGGCAACCTTTACATTGTTTTCAAAATTGCTGTGTAGCTTCAGTTAAAATGGTCTATTTTGATTGTTTCCTGTCTCTCTGCCCTACACACATTTCAGTATTTGTAATTCACAGTTAATAAAAAAAGAAAAAAATCACTCATTTCTTATGCTTCTGCCTTCCCTTTAATACCTCAGTATGTTTTTTCTGCAGCTTTCCAACCAACCACTGAACTCAGACTCTCTCTTTGCTTTATGTAAGGACCACAACTTGCCAATTATCTTGCAGATTTTGTATCTCTTACAACAGCAACAGTCACTTACAAAAATATTCCCTTCTGACTGTGGGACAAGTAAGTTTGCAGTTAATCAATGGCTTGCATTGCTTAGACTGACACTACTCCAAACAACTACCCGGGAAACAACCCCAAAAGCATGACAAAAAAAACTTAGGTGTGCAAATTGGAAGACTGAGACTGATAAAAACACTTCAGGTGAACTAAGGTATGCATTCCAAGAGTATATTTACTGCACTACAACAGCAAAAGGGCACTGACCAGTCTATTGTGGAGCTACTCTGAAGTATTCCTTCCCAAACTGCCCATGTTGTGGTTGTCAAGTACTTTGAACCCACTGCTTCTCTCTCAAATCCCCTTCTACATTTTTGTGTAATTCCTAATATTGACACAGCCCAAGATACCAGGTTAACTCTGTAACTGTGCTTTCACAATAGTTAAAATGTTAAACTGAAGAAATTGCTTTTGCCTGGTTTATACATTTAGGCAAATATGATGATTCATTCACATGTAGAATAAAACATGGTATTGTACTTACCAGTTTTGGAGTTTATTGAAAAGAATCCCTGTGGATTTCCGCTTGTAATCTTGTAGGTTAATTTTTCACTTGAGCTAGAATCTGGATCGAATGCCTCAATCTGAATGACAGACACATCTTTAGGTGAGTTTTCCATGACCTCTGGGTAATAAACCGGTTCTGTGGTCTGAGGAGCATTGTCATTAACATCCCCAACTTCTATGTAGATTTCAATGAATGATGATAAAGGCACAACACCTTGGTCTGTTGCATAAACAGTTAACCAGTAATGTGAAGTAGTCTCACGATCCAGCCGATCTGCAGTCTCAATAATACCTGTTTAATAAAAAGCAAGATAATTACAAAATGCTTGACAAGTATGCAGAAATGTGTAAAAAGACAGTAAGCAACAAACTAAAAGAAATTAATAAGTAAAAATGAATACAAGTTCAAAATAACCGACGCCGATTCTACAATCTATATTAATTTACACAGAAAACATATTGAGGCTAACCTGAAGCCACAAAAAATAGAATTACTACAACAGTTTTCAGCAATTATGCATTACAGATATTAAAACAATATATTACTTAATTTCCTTCCCACCATCCTTTGAGATTTATCAGATCAATTAGCACTATTCATAAAAGCTATTTTGCCTAAAAGATTAAATATAATGAGCAATTCACAGTCTTTTGGGACTTGAATGACCCTCTTTACTCATCACTGATTAAAGTGAATTTTATACATATTAAACTATCTGATTTAGATGCCAAACTCTTCAAGTGTTTACCATTATTCATATTAATGAGCAGTTACTTAAATGTGAAACATTCTTATTTATATGCTCGGATTAATTATTTAACTGAATTTTCTTAATGCGCTTATTTGGGTTCACATAGAAATGTCACAGAAAAGAAAACAAAAGTTATACCTGAAGCAAACATTTGCAGCACTAAGACCGACCAACGGCTGCCATTACTCTGGCAATGGAAAGCAGTGCTTAGCTCAATTTTACACACAGAAAATGAATTACCATGTAAGGAACAGCTACACAATTCACCAACTTAATAGAAATCTGTCTGCTGAGCCTGAAGGAGCTTGTCTGAGCCAGAACTACATAAAAAATGGGGGACTTGAGTTTTCATCCCCTGGGAAAGAAATACAGATCTATTTTTATAAGCAGCTTACTCCACAGGGACAGTCATATTATGTATGTGTCAAAAGGGTACAAGATGTGGTGTAACCTATATGATGAGAGAGGAATATTAAACGGATTCATGGAGGCATGGCACAATAAAACTGCGTTTTCCTTTTCCTGAACCAGTCACTCTTACAGGTTGTCTGATTTGAGCCGTTGGCTAAATAGAATTTAAAATGAACCTGATACGTGTCAGGGTGAGGTTGCAACCATTTCTGTGGAAATCTCAAAGGGCTTTGTCATGGCTTTTATCGTTTGTTACACTGAGACACACCAGTCCTGACTGGGATTGGAGCTGGGATGAGTCAAACTATCACCATGGCAGCTGGTTTTGGACTCTGGACACAGCCACATCATGTGACTATTCGTAATGTGGCCCTTTTCCTGAGCTCATTTACTTCACACAACATCTGTAGATACACCGTCAGCAAACCAGGACCTCAATAAAACTATGCTAATGTGCTTCTACAGAAGTTCTACAGGAAAGGCATTAACTCAAGTACCATTTCCTTCATAGACTCCAGGCACTTTTTTTTAATGCATCATACTAGCTGAGCAAAATGAGATAAATATTGAAGAACTACTCATTTATTCATTACTTTTTTTGCCTTGTAGGAAGCTGCATAAAGGTTATGAGCAGCTGAAATGTTAAAATGTCAGTAAGATCAATTCAGAAGGGCTGGAGTGGGTAGCACCTAATGTTTAGACCTGCAAAATACCCATATATAGCATTTCAAGCAACATGGCATTTCAGAACTACCACCAGATGTCAGTGTGGAAACTGATTTTATAAAGTGTCATAGTCTTCAGAACTGGGATAAAAAGGAGGGGCACTGCAATTTGAAAATATACATGAATTACATAGTCTATAAAAGTAAACTGGTGGCTTTATAACTTCCTTACACCTTTTGCATTTCTCTGCTTCAGCCAGGAGACTTGCTTGGGAGTAAATGAATTCGTTAATTACTGTGGCCTCACTTCTAAACCTAAATGCTGGATGTAGCATGCAAGCACTTCATCTTAAGTCTGGGTAGACTCCACAAATGCCTTGGAAAACTTTGTAAAAGCTTCATGTCCTCCCAAACACAAGACTAGACCATAGTAATTCCCTTTTAGCAAGGCTTCCAGCGTGCGATCGGTGCAGCACACAGCGGGCAGGCCTTCGTGCTGAACTGAGCAACCATTATCATTTTACACCTGTCCTGCTTTCTGAACAGTAGCTACAGCAGAAGTGGCAGATTAATTTTAAGATAACCTTGCCCTGATTTTAAAGAAACATAAAAAGAGACTGTTGCGATAATGGAGCTCTTCTCCTACGATCTGCTCAGCTGGCATTTACAAATCCTGCCACCTTAGTTATCAAAGGCTACCGCAAGGAAAGAGAAGACTGAACCTATTTTGCTTTTGTGGACTATCAGTTCTCAAGTGTCCCTTCTCTGAAGTCACATACTTGACAAGGGCCAAAGGCAAAAAAAAAATCTACCACGACAAAACCCCAGTAACAAAAGTATCTCAATAAAGAAATATTCAAAAAGATTATAGGGACAGTGACTAACAGCACGATACAGCACATGCAGGCAACTTTCTTTTTTGGTTAATTTTTACTTTCATATTAGATCTGCATATATGATGTTATTTCTGTATAGTTTACACTGACTTTTGCAGAAAAGTTCAATGAAAGTCTTGTAATCTGTCTGATCATCTGAGCACATCACGCAACACAGATGTCTACCCAACAGGGTAGCTCTGGTTTTCAGAATGTCTCCTATTTTCTGCAGGGTCACCCACACTCTAAGAGTACATTAGTCAAAGTCAAAATCTCATTCATTATTTCGTTTTTCTTATGTTTCTCACCCAACAGATCCTGAATTGTTGGGTGAACATTTCTTCTGTATGTGCTAGAAGCATCAAGGAAACTAATTTTACGATCAATCAGATATGCAAAAATGTCTTTATCAACATCAAACAAACAAAGTTTAATCAACAGATCAATTCCTGAATGAACATTTCCTAGAGGCATAAAAAAGAGGTTTAAAAAACTTCCATATACAGTTCAAAATAGATGGTATAGACAGGTAGGTATGCAAGTTGGAAAACTTCCTAGAGATGGGCATCACACATAAGTGGATTACTTTGACAATGTTCAAAATGAAGGCTCAAATAAGCATCCCTCCCATGTACAAGCCATGCAAAATGGGACAGGATGACGGGGAGCAAAAGTTTTCCTGTCCCCCTTGCACGTTGTGGGGGGTGAAGGAGAGGTCACCACACCTAGTTCTCCTTTGTCACTCAAAGCTGCAGGCGCCAGGAGGGAAGGGACGACTGGTCTATTAATATGAGTCAGCTTTCTCCCAGTTGTTTCCACCCAGCAATAAAATGGAACAGATACTGATCCAACACACACGTCTGGGGGTGGGGGGAAGCTCTGATTACCAAAGCCTGATTCTGGTTCTGCATCAGCACTTCGTGTGACAAAACACAATCAACACTAAATGCATACGTGGAGTACTTGGGGTTTTTTTCTTTGCCCTTTCAACGTTACTGTACAATCTGACCTTACATCAGTAATTACAAAACACCATACTTTTTCCATTACTCTGGTTGAATTTGCTCCTGCTTCTGCAATTGGATACTAAATCCTTCCTGATTTTACCTATGAAAACACTAACACCTTCATCTTTAATTTCCATGCAACAATAACGAATACAAATGCATGTAAACTTCAGTAGTCTACTATACCTTCTAAAAAACACAATCCCAAAGAATTTAACTAACAAAATCTATTTTTTTTAAAACAAAGATAACAATAGTACTCCCTGCAAATCAGAGGTCTAGAACCAGTCCTTAAAATATCATTTGTTGGTGTGCCAACTTTCTTGGTTTTGCAAACGTTGACTATAGTGGCCTACTTTACATATTAGGGCAGTATAATACTGCGTGCTGTCTGAAAGCCAGCGCTCAATGAGTTCATAAATTCACTGGCTTCTAGTTCTACTGGTTCTCAAGACATCAGAGAGAAAAATGATGGGAACTCATATATCAAAGAGCAGTAATAAAACAATCTGGGTGAGAGTTAATTTGTTGTAATCTCACAATCGGCTAAATCCATTAAGCATCAGGAAGGTGTTGATCACTATCATCAGTTTCAGCAGCGTATTTTGGCTCCTAGAAAGTATTTGCACTTTTTTCTTCAAGTGGTGCAGAGCACATTTAGAGAGTACAGCTTAAATGCTTCTATTATATCTTCAATGCTGTAAAAGCTCCATCTCTGCTCTAATTCTTCTCCCATTCACAGAAAAAAATCTTTAATCAGAGAGTTCCCCTTCCATTCTCTACACTGAGGCAATTTGGCAACTTTAACTTTTACAAACCATTTGCTTTTTATGTAGCAAGACAAATAGAGGAATCTTCCACAGAGAACCACTAAAGAATCTTCAGCATGTACGGTAATCCCAAAGACTTGTAAATATTATTGTTCAAAAAATACAGTGAAGCGAGGATTCCAAAAACATTTTTCACTTGGCTGGATGTGCAATCTTGAAGCCTTTCAGGTGGCCAGGATAAAAAAAGAAATTCATATTCAGTCACTAACCACCAGAGGGAAGTACAAAAGAGCTCTGATGAAACGTTTCTCAGTCATCTGCAAGAGGACATCAGAGCTGATTTTACAATATTCATAAGTTTGAAGTTTCAGACTAGATATTGTTCCCACTTGATGCAATAGGACTTTTCTATCAAATTCATTAAAAGAAGGCAAAAGTCCTAAGTGGATACTATAGAATAGAATTTGGACAGAATTCAATACAGAGGAACAGGCTGGCTTATGAATACAGCAACTGATGAAAAATTAGATTGTTAACCCCTCTCTTGACAAAACCAACATTACTTCCAATTTAAATCCCACAACCCAAGTCACTACAACCAAAGTCACTCTTTAAACAAAAATAAACATATAAATCCACCTCAAATCTGACAGTCTTACATACACCAATTCTATCTAATTAACAAATGCTCAAAGTATAATACCCCCAATTCCCAGGGATGATCCTCCTTAAGTGTGCTTATCCATGAGAACTCTCATTAACAATATTAACGATTCTGTAATGGAAATCAAAACCTGCAATCATTTCTCAGCAAAGCATGAAAATGCAGTTTAGCAGAATTTGCCCTGGGAGTGACGTTTAAAACAAAAGTAAGAGAAATCCCTGGCCTGGAACACGATGCCTGAAATCTGATTACAAACTTAATTAATCTAAATTCTAATAAGCAGGGCAAATAAAAAAGCTGCTTCTCCAGCTGCTTTGAAAGCCATCTCTGGAAGGGGAGGGGGGGAGCAGATTTTAAGAACTGCGTGAACAAAGGTTTTGATCAAACACGACCCTCAATGAGCAACAAATCCAAATCAAAGATCTGAAAGTGAGTGGATTAAGCCTGTTATAAACACAGAGGCATTTTGTCCCCCCTCAATGGCACTGAGTCTGCCAACACAGCAACCCAGACTGCAACTTTGTCTTGAGTTGTAAACAAACACAATCTCGCTGTAATGTAAACTGTCACTAAAGGTCTGCACAATCTTTTGAATTAAAAATAAAACTGGGGGAAAAGCACAGCACATATTGTAGTTTACTGCTAGAATCACTGCTGCCCCTAGATAGGCTGCATATATTTTCCAGAAAGTTATAATATTAATGAAATTAGCTTTTTATGTGGACACGGGTCCAAAGAACCCCAACTAACAGAAGTTTATAGATTTTCTGGCCCTATTTCTGTGTTACATTTTGTGGAACTTTGCTTAGTTGTTTTTAAAACAAAGAAAGAATTGCAGCCACCTCACTGATTAGTGGTTTGGTTGTTTTGGTTTTTAAGCAGAATCTTACTAATTATAATACTTTCATACTTTGTTTTCTAATGTTAAGCAATTCAGACCAGTTTTCAGATTGTTACCAAAATCTCCACACTCACACAATCAGAACAGGTCAGAAAAACAGAAACATTTTACAAAGCTGATATTTTCCACTTTAATTAATTTTTGATTTCTGCCCAGGTCATGTTATTTAGAATAATATCTGTTCTAACCCACACTTTGCCTTTTGGTGCAAGTTAGTGACAGTGTTGTTCTTCAATGCTATCCAGACTGAACACAGATGAATGCAGACAACTTCCTTGGCACACTTCTTGTTCCTATTCACCTCAGCTTATTCGTTCTCTTTTTGCCTTTCCAGGAAAACACCTCTCTTTCTTAGTTTATTACCTGCCGTGACACAATCAGTGTTGTCCTGAGCTGTATAAATACAGAGGCTGACAGGATAAGAAAAAAAAAACAAAACCAACCAAACAACAAAACAGGAAAGAGCATCTGGCACAGGAGAAGATGCAGTGCTTGTCTGCTTCTCAGCAGTCCCCAGGGGCCTCGAAGAGGAACACATCCATACTCTTCCGTCCTCCTTTTCCCCTTGAGTAACTTCTAGAGGCACAGTCAAATCAGGACAGTTGGCAAGTGCAATCCTGTGTGTTATGCATGGGGGTTTGGGGGATTTTTTTCCCTCCACTTTATGCTCCCTGTCAGACACAGTAAGAGAAAGCAAGGGGCCTTGGGAAAAAAAGTGAATTTATTAACAGTTATAACACCCACCTGTGCAAGATAAAGCAGACTACAGCAGACTGGAGTGCACTACTTATAAGTACTACACCTAATTATAGTACTCAATATAAATTGTGATTCTATTACTAATTGCGACTAATGTCATAGCTCAGATTCTTTCCACTTTTTTTTTAATTCCACTGCAATTAAAAAAGAATAAAAATCCTCTAGCCAATTTATCCGTATTTCTGTTAACTTCTTCTTTCTCATAACTTCTGGCGACCGCTGTGGTCTGACATTGGGAAATGCCTTGAAGGAGCAGCCAAGCTCAGCCACAGCCCCACAAGCCATAAAGAGTTTGATAAAGTGAAGGTTTTAAAACATGTAACCTACTGAACTCCCCCCAAAATTTCTTTGTTTCCCTGAGGCTGCTGTGCTACTGAACCAGGGCTCCACCAAGCACCAGTTTGTAAGAGATAACTAAGCTTTAAGCCTACAGTTCTTCTGAAACAGTATCCAATGTTAATGTCAATAAAATTTAATATTATTTGATCAGTCAAGTAAAAACCACTCGGTAAAACCAAAACAAACAAAGGCAGCACAGTATCACACCAGGCTTTATTCTACATAAACCAACTGTCCTTAAGCACTGAAGATTTCAATTACATCCTGCCACAGAGACAAGGAACTACTCAGCACTTAAAACATCAGTTGAAAAGACCAAAATCCCTATCCCATGAACTCCTTGAAACAACCTCCTTCTAAAGAAGGAATGGAATGAGATTCTTTTTGCAGAAGTGAAATGTCAGCTCGTCTGCTCTATAAACAGGGCAGAACGCCAAGAGAGGCACTGCTCTCCAGCTCTCGAAACACTAAAGACCCGCAGCAGGCAGCGGGAACTTTAAAAAAGTTTATACAATCTCTCTTTTAAGAGAAGTGATGTTTTTGATAAATAAACTGAGCTGGAAAAGTGCCAGCCTCCCTTACACCTATCAGATCCGTACTTTGAACAGGAAGCGTTATGGTTTTTATGCCTCTATGGAACAAAGTGCAACAGCCACCCAGAGAAATATCATTTGCTCTTCAACTCCACAGCAATTTAAAGCTTATCACTGACAACGCAAGCTACTGGCGTATCAGACTTCTTGCATCTGAAGGTTCACCCAGACTAAACTGTACTCTTTCAGAATATAAATTATCCTTGCTTGCAACCCTGATGGAGAGCAGAGAGTATTAGAAACTATTGCTTGTCTTCAAATCACATGTGAACAAGGGGTTCACTTCTCTTCCCTCTCCTCTTTTCCAGGAGCATTAATTAGGCACAGCTAGTTTGACTGTAACCTAGCAACGAACCATCGATACTGCATTTTGCATAACTCATGAAGAATTCAGACATGTTTGCAAACATGTCTGAGGAATATGAATGTGCATAACTAATAATTCAATCTAATTTTAAATAATTTCACTGTTATATTTCATCCACTCAATGATTCTTCTATCCTGCTTGAGTAAAGGTGGATCTTAATTAACACATTCTGATTTATTTTTTAAAATAGAATCATAGAATCATTTAGGTTAGAAAAGACCTTTAAGATAGTCAAGTCACACCATTAGCCATGTCCCTCTGCTCCACATCTACATACCTTTTAAAT
>JAOXNG010000026.1:73638837-73649053 GCA_028566535.1 Scolopax minor | reverse complement strand
GGACCTTTGCAATAAGATAAGGGGTAATGGCTTAAAACTAAAAGAGGGAAGATTATCTAGTTTAGGAAGGAAGACTTTTTTTACACTGAGCTCCAAGTTGCTCAGAGAGGTGGTAGATGCCCCATGCCTGGAAATATTCAAGGTTGGGTTGGATGGGGCTTTGAGCAACCTGATCCACTCGAAGATGTCCCTGCTCATTGCAGCAGGGTTGGGCTAGATGTCCTAAAGGTCCCTTCCAACCCAAATTATTTTATGATTCTATGAAATTCAGAAAAAATGTCACACACAATCCCAAGGAATACTTTCTCATAATTTATTTGTTAAGACAACACCTTTCAGATTTCCAGTTCTGAATTAGGCAGTTAAAAAGGAACACAGTTAGCCAATGGCTGATATTTTTTAAAATTGCTTTTCCCCATTTGATAAGATCTTGAAATATTTCTTCAAGCTGGTCTGTGCAATATAGTCTAGTCTAAGTGAGATGTCCATACTTTATTCATGTGTGCATTTCATTCTGCACACATTGTTTGGCTTCATAACAACATAGTGACCCTTTCACTAGTTAGTATGCATTCTGAAACAGGCACAATAGCAAAAAGACACACACAAGTATGCTTCCCCTTGCAAGGGAAATGTCAGGAATGCTTTTTTTTTTCTTTTTTTTTTTTTTCCCCAAAACCACCCTTGCTTTCTTTCATTTTTTCCCCCAAAACTATAGAAAATTAAGAATTCAGTTTCTTTGTCTTTTATTTAAATGCACCTTTTTTCTTGGTGAAAATCACAACATATGTTACCGTTGTCTCTTCTGTTCAATAGCATTTCATGATTTCTACTCAACAAAGACACATAAATGTTTAACGTGTATTATTGTTGCTGCTATCAAGTATTGCTATAAATAGAGCCTAGATTCTCTGCTCATGCTTTCAGGGGCAGCTGCTCTTGGATTTTGTGTACATAATAAAAAATTCAGGCTCCAAAATTTTCATAATGTATGTGTATATAAGCAAAATAGGCAGATACAAACTGGTGACAAGTAGAATTCAGGAGAGGGTCTGGGCTGGTATCACTGCCAGTAAACTAACCATTGTCAGCATTACTGTAAAGAAAGGAGACTTTGGGGGTTCAGAAGGATTTTAATTAGTTATTTTAGAACATTCATGGGAGAGGGTGACATTGGGGGCCAGTGAGTCCAAATAAATCAAGATCATTACTTGACATTTTAATAACTGAACAATTTATCCTTAAGGTACTTATTTGAAAAATGTCAAGGGATGGCTGTCCTTTGAAATAATTTTCAATGTGTTGTGCTGCATTATGTTTTTGCAGATGGCAATATGAGAACGTTTGTTAAAGTAACAACGTATTAAATAGAATTTGCAAGTGATCCTCTATTCTAAAGTACTAAAAAAGGATCCCTCTGTGGTTTTCTCCACATCGCTCTCATTGAAGTGTAGAAATGACTTAGGAGAAATGAACGAAGAGGAAGGAAACACCAGAGTGCCAGTAAGGAAAGTTTTGGAACTGATTTCAGAACACTAATGTTTTTGTTAATGCTAGAGGACATGCAGGAAAAAAAGACAAGGATTCATTGCCATTACTGTGACACTCAGTGGCCACATAAGAAAAGTAGTTATTGGTAAGAATTAACTGGTCAACCTGGGAACATCTATTTGCTTAGGGAGTTGGTATTTTACTCTGTAAGCAGTTTTCATTTAGTGCTTTTATTTACATATGGGTTGCTATATTCTATCTGCTTTGACAAAATTTATTTTTTGGATGTGACAAATATGAACAAGACCCTCCAATTATTGAGAAGTCCATTTCCAGCTGGTTTATTTCATTCTCTCTCATGGCATTTTTTTTCTAGATCCATGGCCATGAAACACACTTTTTTGTTGCTCTCAGGATCTGAACAAATCAACTCTCTGAGCATTATACAAGACTCCTGAATATTTTTAGGGAACAGGTAGGATAGAAGAAGGTTACCTGAACAAGAGAAGCTCACATTTTGCATATTTCCTTTATCAGACTGAAAATAGAAAGATTTACGAACTGAACTTTCAAATTCATTGGCTAATTAGGTAAAATAAATGCAGTTCAGTAATATGCTATTGGATGCTACTGGCATTTTAGCTTAATTTCTTTTGCAGAAGAAAAGTGAAAATGTGTATCAAAGTGATCCTTCTAGTATTTGTCATTTTAGCATAGAACTGTCATATATCATTGATCTGTCTCAAAATCTAGTACTAAGAGTCTATCTAACTACCATCTTACATTATCATAGCTATTTTTTACTTCACAATTTCAATGTGTTTCTTTTTATAATAACACTTTGTGGTTAGAAGGTTGTAGTATATTCATTTCATACCTGAGGAAGAGAAACATAAAGGAGAGTTTTTATTAACATGCCTAAGTTCCATTTTTAAATTACTTTGATGCCAAAATTTCAGAGTACTATTGATATTCAAGCACCTAAAGGCCATATTTTAAATTATTAGTTGTGAAATAGTGTGGCATCAAAAATAGGTCAATAAAGTCAGAATAACACTAATTAACATTTTATATGAGACAACATCAGAACCAGCTGTATGTTGCTATACTTTCTTTAGCTGTTACTGCTGGTTCAGGGGCTGAAGACTTAAAGGGTGACATCGTTTGAAAAAAGCAAAGAATGGAGAGCAAGAAGGAACTCTCATCAGCCATCTGAGGACATGTATCTCAAGATATGGCTACTCAAGACTTATTATACATTAATCCCTATGGAATGTTTTAGATTCCATAAAAGTTTTCTTGAAATAAGAACATTTGCATGAAAAAATTGCAATCTTGCAGGTTGATTAAGTCTAGCTGTACTGTAAAAGACCCCAAAGAAATTTGATAGATTAGGTGTTATTGACACAAATAGTACTATTTTAGATGTAACTTAAAAAGGAAATATGCAAAAATAGCAACTAAACTGGGCTATCTCAGCAAACAAGTGCCATTTCCTATGTGTTACCTTCTAGTACACTATTATCTAAGATATTAAGAACTGGTGTCCAAAGGTAATTTGTCTGACAGAAAATACGGTTTAATACTTCTAGGTGTTTTCAGAAGTGCCATGGTAAGTTAAGCACTTACCGCATTCAAAAAGTTAATGCAAATGGTGAGTTGCCACCGAACTCATCTATCCACATCTGTAAATGATATTAGGCCCTAAACACGTTCAAAGATTGCAGGGATAATATTCAAAATATTAGTGTGAAATAATTCAGGTTCATGTGAGTCTGCAGACAGGCTGAAATTAGTGCCTCTCCAGAGTGTTAACTATTTAATCTTTGGTTGAATGACAGAAGAAAGAAAGAGAGAAGAATTTTATGGGAAAATATAAAATTTATGACTGTTCTGTTAAATATCAAACCACCTCTTCTAGCTGAAAGAAATTCCCAAAGCAAAGTGTTGGATGAGTGTTCAGGAGAAAGATGCTTACCTTATAGTAACATTTTTTCCCTAGGCATTGCTATCGTCAAAGAATCATAGAGAGTCTGTGTGGCTGAAGGGGACTTGAGATCATCTAGTCTAACCCTCCTGCTCAGGCAGAGTCAGCTACAGCTGGTTTCCCAGGACTAGGTCCAGTTGTTCTTTGAGTATCTACAAAGATGGAGGCTCCATGGCCTCTCTTGGCAACCTGTGCCAGTGTTTGATGATGCTCACAGTAAAGAAGAGTTGCTTATGTTCAGAGGGAATTTCAGATGTTTTAATTTGTACCCAATGCCTTTTTCCTGCTACTGGACACCACTGAGAGGAGTCAGACTCCCCCATCTTCTTTCCCTCTTGTATGGTATTTATACACATTGATGCCCAGAGAAGCTGTGGGGTCTCCTTCGCTTGAGATATTCAAAACCTGCCTGTTTGCAACCTGCTCTAGTGACCCTGCTTGGACTAGATGATCTCCGAAGGTCCCTTCCAGCCCCATATGATTGATGATTCTGTGATAAAATCCTCTTCAGTCTTCTCTTTGACAGGCAGAATAATCCCAGCTTTCAACCCCCCCTTGCCTGAGGATTGTCCAGGTCGTTAATGAACATGTTAAACAGCGTTGGCCCCAGTGTCAGCCTCTGGGATACACACCGACTTGACTCTGGTGAGACTTTCTGCCGCTGGTCACAACACTCTGGGCGCAGCCATTTGGCTGTTACCTGCTGTTAATATTCTTCCCTTGGCATCTCTGTTGTCCATGGTTAGAGCATAGGATACTGGGCTAGATGGACCCATTACAACAATTCTTACAGTCTTTTTTTAGTAACGAAGGTTGAAAGAGATTGTTCTTATGTAAGATAGTCCCAGGACAGTCTGCCCTCCCAAACACAGCCCCAGGCCTGCAAAGCAAGAACTGCCATGAAGGGATTTACTGTAATCATATTGCAAGTGTGTAATGAGACCCACTTGGACTAATGTGCCCTTTCCTTGATATTAAAAAGACAAGATAACAATAAATCTGTGATTTTTTAAGTTCCCTGGCAAAACAAAAAAACCCCCAACAAACCAGAGATTAAATGACTATCTAATTGTTTATTAAATTTTCATGCTGAGCACCTTTGCCCGTTAAAAGGCCTTGACAATCCTAAACCATTAGCTAAGTCCATAGGAATAAATGTATGTCCTTCTGGATGGTCTTCTTTACCATAGCTTTCTGTAAATTGCATAAGGAATAAATTAGTACAAAATTTCTTGTTTAGCTTCAACCTCTGCATGTGTTGTATTAACTCAGTGTGAACATCTATGTTCACATGTCACATGTCATTCTATTATTCTTTGCTGGCATAGAAAGAAAAGACAGAACATTTAAAAATATATTATAAAAATAATACATCAAAAGGAACAAGCAGCTTTGATCCTCACATCTAATTAATTGCACATTGGATAGATTTAGCTCATACAAATGTGGGATAGTTACTTCACTGTAAATGATTAATAGCACTGAATGAAAAGTTGTTTGTTTTTTCTTCATTCCTTCCAAATGCAAAAACACAGACATCTACAGGTCAAGCATCAGGAAAGAGGTGAAAGTGTGATATGTCTGACCTCTTCATAGTTATTTATGCTATGTAGGGTCTGAGAAGCACTCATCTTCCAAGGGCTTTTCAGTAATTCAGCTCATAAGCAGGTAGAACTTGTATGCACTTCCCTGAGCATCATTTGTAAGTCAATACAGGTCCTCTCATACCAATCAGTAAAACATGAAGTGCTATAATTTATAATAGCTAGCACACCGAGATCCATTTATTATACTTTACACCTATACAGCAATTGATGTATATTGCCAATCCCCTCGGGATATGTGAAGACCTTGGGGACAGACATAATATTATTTAGAATCATGAGGCACATCACAGGCTGCTTTGATCTAGGTATAAAAGGAAGCATAAAATAAACCTACTTTTCTAATGAATATTTTCATGCAACCAACAACTGCTTCAACTTCTGTCTCTGGGCCCAAAATGCTGTGGTTCAAAACTAAAATTTTAAAGATATCTTTCACATTGCAGTCTGTGAAGTTTACCATATTATTCATGCATACTCTACAATCATTTATTTCAGTTACTCTTTGACAAAAACCTGCCAAACACAATAGATATGAATCGTCCATGATGAGTGAAATTTACCTTCGGTTACACAGCAGTAACTCATTGATTTGGCAGAGTATGATTTCACAGCGAATGAGTCACTCTAAGTGTCTGCTGATTTATGCTCCTGGTATTTTTGAGCATGTTTGTGTGCATCTTCATATAGATTACACAATTCTTTTGTAGCTCTGGGTACTCTGCCATTTCTCTGGGATGCTAGACATTGAGAAAGTGAAAGGTGTGTATTTTCCCAGCAGGGATCAAAGCAGAAAAATGGTACAACTTAGATAACCTTTCTGCCAGGCTCCCTCCATGGTGGAATTCCCATTGAGACATCTTTCCCAGAGCTGCATCTCCTCCCTCCCTGTGCTTTGCTGTTTCTACACCACTGGCTTGTAAGTAGGAGTAAGTAAGTAGGTGCAGTGAAAGGTGAAACCAAAACATTTTGATGCTGGGGGCTTTGATCCTTCTTGCTCTTTTAGGATCCCTTGCATCCAAAGCCCTCAATCAAGTTCTGAGAAACTTCTGGGAGGAAGGACGGCCTTAAAAGTTTTTCATTCCTTTTTTTGTTTCTGCAGTTTTTCCCACAGAAGGGCGTATTCAGATTCCTAAAGAAGGCTTTGAAAGGGATCCAAAGAGGCAATCACATGCATGTGCAACTATTTTTTCACCAGGCAAGAATATATGGAATGTGAATGGAGTTTCAGCATAGCTCTGCCAATGTGAGTACCAATTGAAACTGGGTAGGCAAATTCCATTAAGTTCTAGGTAAATTAATGTGCATATAGCCATTGGATTACTAACTTCATATGATTGAAAGCAGGAAAACCTGTCTGCATTTAGTTGTTAATATAGTTTAATTAGAAGGAAGGTCTTTAAGGGTGAAGCGTGTCACTGAGCAGCACAGTGACTTCACAGTGTCTCAAGAACATGATTTTACCACATATAGGATTTCTGAAGGGAAAAATGAATGTTAGTCATGCTCCTCTTGTACAAATAGTAATATCTGTAGACTTTCTATCTATAGGCTAATCCTAAGTAGGAATAAATATTTCCCAAAGACTAGACAATACATTCTTTCTCCTCAGGTAAAAAGGTGTACATGAAATCCATGTAGCTTATTAAGTTCTTAGAATGTAAATTAGTTCAAACATATCTGATTTTCACATTCAAAATAGCTAGTAGAAACAACAGCATTTGCTCTTAATTATTGCCTGTTGTTTTTTATTATCCTCCTGTTTAAAAAAATTCAAGTCATCCATCAAGACAACAAAAAAAAAGCACCATGTGACTACTAAGTGACTACTGTGGGTAATGGGAGGAGACTGACCAAGGAGACTTGCAAAGAGCACACTGTTTATGTTGACAGTTTTCAGGCTATAGATCCATACGCTGTACAGATGAACAGGGGATACAATTGCAGCAGTTAGGATTGATTATTGGGTAACACAGAAATAAAACCATGATGCTTTCATCCTTTGCTGTGAAAAAATAACCATTTGTAGCAATTTTTTGGTGTAAGTCTTATAGAAATTTGACTAATAACTTCTCTTTAATTGAAGTTTTATTTTGAAACTGAGCTTCCAAACTATATAGAAACTGTATAGAGAACCAGAAAAAAATATAAAAATAGCTCAAGAGCAAAAGCATGTCCTCTGTTTTTGTGCCTATGTCTAAAGAAAATACATAGACTGAATATTTAGAGAAGTAGATTAGAGTTATTGCTGTTTGAAGGATGTTTACTGCATGTAGTTTGTAAGGCTGTGAGCGAATCATGACCTATTCATGTTTGCTTGACTTTTCTCAGTTTACTGTGACCCAGTATTATCAGGTTTGTTGTATCTTTGTTTAAACTTTGTTCCTCTGTGAGGAGCTGTGGCTTCTGCATTTCTCAGCACCACTGTACCCCATGGGTGACATTTCCCTTGATCCTTAAAATGCTGTATTTCAGATTTTATATCACACCTCTGAAGAGTAGCTTGCTAAGGAAAATATAGCTGTATTTTCCTGAAGGAACTGAAGCTACGTCAGGTTCAATTTCACCCTGTAGGTTATTTAAGCACAGTGTGATGTTATACAAACTGAAAACAGGGGCAAATTCCTCTGCTACTGAAGAGATGTCATTGGTGGTGGTGGGGAAGCAAATAACTCCCATTCCCTTCCACTGATGTCTTAAAGACAAAGATTTAATTGTACTGAACTGGAGAATAACATCCAAGCGGAATACCGATAACTGGCCCCTTGCTTTGTAGTTCACATACATAAAATCAACAGTTTACAGTCTCTTGGCCTGATCTTGTTTAGAGAAGGTTGGATGAGGAATTTTTTGTTTGCTTATTTGTTTGGGTTTTTTCTAGTTTCAGCTGATTTTACAACCTTTTTCATTAGGCTCAGATGTCTAAACTCAGCGAGACAATCTGGCTTTAGAGTGGGGATTTTTATTATATTTATTGAACAGTACTTCCGTAAAGTCTATATATCTTCTGGGTCTATATTCCGTTCTTTTTATCTGTGCTCTTTCCAGTGCTCAAGATCCACCCTCATTTGCCACAGTGATCTGTCTCAACTTGCAGTGAGTAAGGAAGGGATCAGTGTGTGGTAGCAGCACTTCAGAGACAACATCTTTCAGTGGTGTATCTGGATGATAAACTGCTTCCTTATGTCCAAAAGTGGCTGGGGAGACTGGAAGAGATAAAATATAGAACTGTAAAAAAATTGGAGGAGCACATCTTAATCTTATTTCATATTCTTCATCATATGAGCCACCTAAAAAGCTCTGATCCCGAAGGTGCACATTTTCCAATCAAAAGGCTGGTGGGAAGCTGCATGGGTCAGGTCCTTCAAAACTTGGATGAATACTCATTCTCTAACTTGTGGACTTTGTCCCTCTTTGAGACACCCAATCTATAGTCTTTGTTTTCCAGTATAGAACTGCATACTGTTTTTTAGCTGTATACCACATAAACATTTTTCAGCTATCAACCTGGTTATCAACCCATGCTATTCCTCAGTATGAGAAGTTCAGTGGGTGGCCTGCTTTGTTACATTTAGTTGTATCTCTCCTCTTCTAGTTGATATTTGATTGCAATAAATGCTTTATGTATGTCTTTTACTATATAAATATATCTCCAAGTATATGTATATTTAAGTGAAGATACATATATATATTTGTATATTTCTTTATGTTCAGAAAGGGAACACTAATGAATTTCCACAATGAAGTGCATCATGATGGAAGGGTATAAGGCATGTTCTTTTTATTTCCATAAAGAGACTTCTCTAGAAATTGAATACAAGTATAGTTAAATAACAAGCAATCCAAGAATCTGAGGTTGTGCTTTATTGAAACATTGATTACAGAAGAAGTTAGCAAAAAGCAAGAAGTCCAGGACTTCTTGTAAGTCTGATTAACCTTTAAGTATGGTTTTAGGGACCAAGAGCTGGTTAATTGCTAGTCAGCTGTAAAAGGACAGATATCTTCTTTTTCATCTAATCCCACTCTTAAACAATGCATTTCCTCGATTAAAGGGCTTCTTAGGGGAATATTTAATGTATTATATAACAGTAAAATCCTTTTACCTAGCAAATAATTCCAGATTTCCAAACCTGGGAAAGACCAAGATTGTACTGGCAATCCCATATCTGCTTCATATGAACTCTATTTTTCCTTTTTAAACTAGATTTTCAAAAAGTAATGATAAAATATTAGAAATGCAAAAGCACATAGAGTAAAAATATTTAAGCCTTTCTTGGAAAAATAAAATGACCACATAGGTAGCTGGACATATTTTCGGGTATGTGAATGCATGCCATTATTTCATGAAACCCAGAATATGTGGCACTGAAAGGGATCTGAAAGCATTTTCTGGGCTGGGTGTCCCAGAATGTGGGACATCCATCACTGATGATATATAAAGCCATTTCTAGGAGGAAGGTAACTCTTGAGATAAAGACAACTCTTGAAGGCAACTCTTCTTGAGTTAAACCTACCCACGTAGGCAGCTGCAACAAAACCTCTAGATAATGCTGAAAGAATGGGCAATGTTAAAGATATCAAGAGAGTGGGAGAGTGGTGGGAAAACAGAGAGCATGGCACTGGGAACTTAATTTGAATTGGGTGGGTATATGTGATAAGAGGAGGTTAAAAGGCCAGAGGCAACTCTCTTGCTCATGATGCTGTTGCAACACTAGCAAACTCACCCAAAAATCTCTTAGGAGACTGGTCTTTAACCAGTTCTTAGAAAACCCAGTGAAGGTGATTGCTGTATAACTTTAGCCTTTTTCTTTCCAACACTTTTCCTGCTGATGCCCTATTTCTTAGAGCTTGATGTAGAAAAAGTGTGATGCAGGTGGTTTGAACAGGTTTCTGTGTGAGAGCCTGCCTGGGCTGCATCAATTTTCCTGCCTCTGCTCACGCGTCTCTGAATCACCAAGTGTGGCTGGTTTGGTCTCTCTGCAATGACAGAAATGGAGGTCTCCTGTGCAGCCTGTGTTACAGCTCTCCCCTGCTTTCCCTCTTCTTCTCCCCAGGTTCCTGTGGGTTCTGCTTCAGTCATGTCACAGGATTCAACGCCTACGCTTCTCAGGGCTGGGAAACTGGCTCAGGTCAG
>JAOXNG010000026.1:73628404-73638737 GCA_028566535.1 Scolopax minor | reverse complement strand
CTAGTCAGCTGTAAAAGGACAGATATCTTCTTTTTCATCTGCTGCTTTCTCTGGGGCAAAACATAGAAAAAAATAGTTTTTTCATCCTTTTCTTATCTAATTTTTAAGTTTTCAAATTCACTGCTCCCCTTTCTAAGAGGGTAGGTTGTATGAGTACCCTTGTCTACATCTTATTCTTTTAAAAGCTGCTCTTCCTGACTGCAAAGCACTGTGATATAGTGAAGAAAAAGGCACTGCATTTTTTTTCTCCTGTTTTTGTAGGTATCTTTGGCCATCAAAATGCAATCTTCCATTTGTCCCTGTCAAGAACTGTGCCCTGAGCATATAATACTGCAGAACAAAATAACGTCCTAACAAATGCTTTTAGATACTACTCTGGATCATTGTTTCACAGTAGCTTTTTAATACAGTTATAAAGTTGCATCTTCCAGTTAGCAAGAAAAGACATGATTTGTCTGGTGGTGATAATACTGTTAAGAGCCTTTTAGAAACTGCAGAAAGGGTTTGAAACATTTCTTTTGTTTCAAGCAGCAACACCATGTAATGCAGTGCGGAACTTGTAACTGATGGATGTTTCACACTGGGCTTGTCTTTCCCATCTCAGCGCTTTCCTATTTAATGTAAGGATGAATTGATACAACACAGTGATTTTACATGTTTGGAATACGAATAATAAGCGCCGTATGCAAAGTTTTCAGACATCTCCTTCTGTCTCAACAAACTTTAATCCCTTCCCGTTTTCTTCCCCTTTCATGTCTGTATTCATCATTTTAGTTTATATTTGAATACAGCAATGAAAGCGAGTTCAGTCTCGGTTCAGATCTTCACTTTCCCCACCAACCTTGCACATAGCTGTGTACTATTAAGTCTCTCCTCGTTAAGTTGTTTTTTTTTGCAATCTAACATGTTCTGCTCTTGCTGATTTTAGATGAGGCCTAAACAAAGTCTTGCAAAATGGGATCATTGCCTTTCAGGGTTTAAATTTTAAGATTAGTTCACAACCTGCAGAAATATGGAACGCCCAAACATAGGCAAATAGAGAGAAAGGGAGGGTTGGGCAGACGGGCAGACTAAAGATAATAAAAACATGTGAAAAGGAATAGGAAAGACATCCCTCACACCCACCCAATTCCCAAACCAAGCACACTGCAAGTGTAAATCAAGGCAGCTCCAGGTTAATGCTGCTCCACTGATACCAGCTTATAACCACTTATAACAGCTGAGGATCTGGGCCTGTGACTTTCAACCCTGTGTGTAGAGATGTCTCATAACACTGTCTGTATTGAAACCCTTTGCATATTTGGGCAGCTTAGCTTTCTGCCACCCTTAGCAGTGAAAAGCCGTGCTGTGCAGCACGATCCCAAGCACCAGCAGTGACACCCCCAGCAGTTGGCCCCTTCTAATTCTGAGGATCTACAGCAGGATATTTCTACACATTGTGCCATATTCTATCAAAGATGTCTCATTTGTCTTCATGCAAGTGACACCATGGGTAGAGGGGTTAAAATGCTACATGAGGGACTGCAGATGTGTGATTTTGGTCTAGGGTATCAGACAGGGAGCATGACAGAATACAGCATCGTGTCTTCTCTCCTTCTCTTTGCCTTAGCACGTAGGGAGCAACATCACACCAATGGAGCTACACAGCTTCCAGTTTTGTAGTTGGCACTAACTGGATATCTCCGAGCGACATGGTATGGATAAGTGTAGATGCAATCTACAGTTGTAGACCTTTCCTTAGTGGTTAAAAGTCATTAAAGGCTGGTTAAAGCCAGATCAATGCTTTGTTACAAAGGTTCTCTGGTTTTCAGTCCCGATCTATTTTGGTTGTTATAGTGCCTGACCAAAAACCATTGTGTGATCGTAAGTGAAGGAAGAGTGAGCGGTGGTGTGGGTTTCTGAATGTCTAAGTTCGCCACTGAACAAAAAAAATGTACTATCTACAGAACTCCTGAATTCAGTGGTTTCCTGAGTGTCCCAAGTAATCTTATCCATTTTCACTGAAACAATTTCTGTGTTGCTCAATTTGATTTTCTCTGAGTGAAACGGCAGCTGAGATGAGTTTACTGCCCAAAGGACAAGGCATAAACACAGGCCTGAGAATCAAATGCAAGACCATTCCCCAAACTGACTGAGGAGGGAAATTCCAATTCCAAAAATAATCTACATTATAATGTGGCAAACCCTCTCTCCCTGTCACAATTGAGATTTTTTTTTTATTTTTTCCCAGTGAAACAGCTTCAAAAGGAGGTTTTACCCTGTTTTGCTTTAAACAGCTTAGGGTTTGAACTCCCTTCCAGAACAGCTAGGTTCTTATCTTCAGGGAGGAAGGGCTTGAGTGAGGAACCCCTAGGTATTCGATAGGCATTTTGACTCATGTGCCAGCAAAGCCAGTGTTATTTGGTGGGGGGAAAGAGGTTGTCTATGAATCCTGACTTCATATATATGTGATAGGAAATGTTGGACTATGTCAAACAAACTGAGCAGCTGAAGATATAGTGTCTTGTTGGATTTAATGTCTATTAAGTGGGGAAGCATTGGAGCACCAGGAACAGAGCTCTTCTGTGTACCAAAAACCAGAACTTTGGCTGCTTGGCTAATAGTAATGTTCAAACTTCTGTTCCTGTGGAGCTTAAAATCTTTTGGCCTAGGCAGACCTGAACAGGAATAACACCTGTATTTCTGAAGCTCTTTAGGTTTTTTTGGGTGAATGGCCATGTATTTCACAAGAAACTTATCCACCTAGCTCAGAGCTCTGTTTTCCAATGGACAAGGAAGCACCTAAGAATGAAAAATTGCCATGAAAATTGACTAAATAAGATTGAGTCTTTTGTACGGAGCTAGCGCTGATTGTTATTGATTTCAATGAGAATGGGACAATTAACTTAGGAAATTTTCAAAATGTAACCTGCTTAACAGGAGTCCTAAAACTTTAGATGATTCTTCAGAGATATTCTAGCAATTTTATAAAGCCAAATCTCAGTTTTGTCTTAAGAATGTGCTTTTTAGAAATTCTGTTCACATATTTTCTCTTGTTCTGGAATGTCAAATGGAATTAAAACTGGATAACTTTTTTGTTCCGAGAGTATAGTTGAATTTGTGCATGCACTGTTTATACACGACTATTAGTCATAATTTGCAAAATTGCATTTATTTGTCTACCTGTGCATTGCATTTGTGAAAATGACTGTTTCTACTACATCACACTTTAGTACAAATGGCTTTTTAAAATCCCTTTTGAAATTTAGCCCTGATTGTCCTTCTTAAGACCTAAGAAGAGATTAAACTTCATATATCAGCTTCTTTCTCTTTAAAGCTTATTAACATCTAATCAAGATTAGATATGTGGTCAGACTTCTGGGGAAGTATGTCAGCATGCAATAACATGTAGAATACAGTGCAAAGTGTTCCATATTTGTTCATCTTAATTAAAGCGGCAGAAAGGCTAAATGACTGCTGGAAAGTAAAATCTTGATGAAAATATGGAAGGAGATGCTTTCCATGATTCTGTCATTCCTTCAGTGTTTTGAATTTTATTTTATTTTTTCTTCAGGAAGTTGATCCATCAAATAAAGGAGGAGAACGGTATTCTCTGAAATATTTTATTAGTGATTATTATTCTTCAATTTTAAATAACTTTCTGTTTTAAGCTGTTGACACAAAGTAAACTCCAGCATAATTATAATAGCCAGACTTCTGATATTTACCAAAATATCTTTCTGATCAAGTGGAGTTGCTGTAAACCATTTAAAATTAATGGAATTTCATTTAAAAAAAAAAAAAAAAGGTATCAGTACCTTCCTATTATAGAAACATGCTGTAAGTTGTATATAAAATTAGAAAATAGTCGCTACCTTTGGTATAAAATTTCCTAAGCTAGATTTTCCACCATTAAATCAGAGGGATTTATTTAATCTACTGATTTCAGGAGGAGCAAGAACAAATGCCCACTTTACTACTACTTTCCTCAAATGTCTTTTTTCACAACCGTGTAGTCAATACTTTAAAAATAAAAATTTCCTGCAAGTTGTGGTAGTATATAATTCTCTTTCCTACCAGAATCCATACATTCACATTGACAGGGGTTAACCGCAAAGCGTCTCTTAAATGACTATCATCTGTAAGGAATGTGCACATAAACATTGCATTCTTCTCTGGGAACCCTCTTTATAAACTATAATATCCTTAACTAAAAATAACATCTGTCCAGCCTTACTTTCTCTCTCTTTTTATTTTTATTTTTATTTTTTTAAATTCTTTCATTGCCTTCAGAATTCTGTGTATTGGACAGCTACTTCTGCCATCAGAAGAAAACTTTAATACTAAAATTTATGTTGTTATTGACCTAAGACTCCTCTTAAAATTAATTTTAACATACTGAAGATAGCTAAAATTATTTCTTGATTCCTCTTCTACACACACTGTATCATCTACAGTGACACAATGATACACCTACACCTGTAAAAATAATTGGAAATAAATCAAAATCTATTATATTCACTAGCACTTTTTGTGCAAAACAGAAACTAGGGCATAGAACAAATTATATTTAAATTATGCAAAAATAAACATAAACTAATCTCAGCAATTATTTTCTGTGACCCATATGGACTATAGATTTTCCTAACAGCCTATGATAAATTTTGCCATGACCTCTGTTTAAGAAGAATATCTATTTCAATTTGTTTTGTATAGCCTGTGTTGAAAACGGAGTAAAATAATTCTCCTATCACCTTTGCCCCATAAACATAAACATATACAACATCTGATATTTCTTGAATTATTAGGGTAGTTTTTCTATTTCTCTGTAATTTAAGAAATTAAATTAGGCTTTAAGGCATGAATTTTACTTAACTATTTGAGTCCTATTAATTTCTTTCACATTGGCAGAAAACAAGTTTAGTGCAGGTAAAAACAATTTGAGGCAGAAAATACAAACATAGATGTGTTTGAACTGAGTCAGAATTTAAAGCATCTGTGCTTTTTCTGCATTTTGTTTTTCTCCTCTCTTTGAGGTCCTCCAGCTGAAGGCGCCAGTCAGGGTCAAAAATGGTTTGAAAGAGATTCCAATAAAGCTCAGGAAAGATATGAATCTAAACAGATGCATAGAACAGTGGAATAAAATGCTTGCTTTAAATAAAGCATTTTAATAATGATTTGTTCTATAGTTTCTCTCTGAATAGCAGAAATGGGCTAAATAAAAGTAAATCTGTTGCTGTATTCTCTTAAGTGTTTTATTTGAAAATAATCAACACTATTATTAAAGAAACATGGGAATATACATCTGAAGATAAAAATTTGATTTCCGCCAGTCTCTCCAAATGAGTGTGGTGGAGTAAAAGCAAAACCAGGCCACATAGTAAAATCCATACTCTGGATAATAAATTATTAAATAGTATATACGCTGTGTATTAGGAAAGGCAGTAGCTTCCAGAACTATTAACAAAGCATGGAGTTAGCCTTGTAATGAAAAAGGATTTTATTCTTAGCATCTTTTTTTTTTTGCATATGTTCATCAATGTCAGGTAACATCAACAGGGCATTTGCCAGTAAATCTGATTTAGAGCCAGCTTGAGAGTCTTATAATTTATGATCATCTTCTTTGAAATTTTTCCAGATTATAGGGGGAAAGACAGCAAAACTCAGCTGGACTCCGGGTCAGCAATTGTGGCATACAAATGTCTTAGTTTTAAAAAGACGGTCTATAAAAGATTTCCCATATACTTACTTATAACTCAGGACCATACACCATGGCAATTTAGCTTTCACCAAAAAAGAATAAAAGACAATTTTACCTGAAATACTCAGAATCTGAGTTATAATGTAGTACCTCTCTTCCTATCCTTCAGTATAATATAGTGTCTTTATAGTCTCTTTCTCTTTCCCTCAAGCCTCATCTCTAAGAAATCCTAAGAAAGACACTATTTTAAAATAAAGTAACGATCAGATATTGATTACAGAAATTGATATGCCATTTTAAGATATTACCAGTGTTTCTGCTCTTTGTTATTGCCAGCCTGATGGAAAGCTGAAAAGCTCACATAATCATCTCACATCACCTTCCATGCAAAAATTGCTGAGTTAGTTTAAATACCATTCCCCATGCAAGAAAAACTAACTGGACTGACTTTGAAAAGAAACAACAGAGCAAATAACATTGTTAGATATTGAGCATTTCTGATGTCTTTCTCTCCTTCTATTCAAGTTCCACTATTTAAGGAACTCCAGACATTTTTCAGCCTGGAAAACAGACACATGGATATTATTTGAGTTCAGTAGTGTTGGTTGTCAAGCAATTTCTTTTGTAATATTTGCAATTTTATTTATCAAATTAATACTCTGTTCTATTCAGTTTCACCATTAAGATACAGTAAGCATCGGAACACTCATGAAATTATCTGCATGCATGCTTAGGGAACTGCACTGCATTGAAGGACAGAGATGACAATTCCTTTCTAAAAATCATGGACAACTGTAGTAAGAACTACTAGCAAGCACCTACTACAGTGCCAAATCAAATCATTGAGAGAAAACAATCATCTGAGTGTAAGTTGCTTTTCACACGTAGTTTTTGTTAACCAGAGAGTATTTCAGCCACTCTCAGAGGTTAACTTGAGGCTGTTTTATATGACATTTACGACTGAGTGGTAGCTGGGTTATTTGGAACAAGACCAGGAAACCTCAAATCAAAGGTTTACAAATGCCATACCATACTCTATTGCTTTGTTTTGTTTTATTTAAAAACTGAAGTATGTGCATATAGCGGAATCTCTGTTTTTCTAGAGGCATTTATTTATGATGGGGAAATATCTTAGCATTAGTGGGTTGTAATTTATAAAATTGACTACCTAAGTATATCCTAAAATACCATAGTATAGAATGTTTCCTATTTTGTCTTCTGTCTCTGATTTTTCATCATTTCAAATCTGTGTTTTCTCCATAATTTTCCCAATGAACCAGACAAATATAATAATGATCAATTTTAAATTCAACTGCCTAAATCAATAATAGTTTGCTGGACTGAGCATTTAGTTTAATAAAATTCTGGAATAGAAATGGCTAGCAATTAATTTCACTTTCAGGTATCTTGATTAAAAATTTTTAAGAAATGTACATGGAAGCTTCCATTGAGCAATAATTTTTTTTGTTGTTGGTTTTGTGGGAGATTTTGAAGGGGGATTATAAATACAGGACCAATGCATGGTGCTTCATCTGCATGTGCTATTTACTACAGGATCATGGAAAATGTTCACTATTTTTCCTGAATATAATGATACCAGTAAATGTGAATTACAAGCAGGAAAGTACATATACACAGTAAGCATGATCTGCAAACTTTCTTCATGGGAACAAATATAGCCCACAAGACTGCCCACACGTGACATCTGCAGCCTCAATAAACTGAAAATTAATTAACCATACCCTTTCAACCATTTATTTAACTTACTACCTGGTCATTTTTTCAGTAATTTTAGAAAATAAGGTAAGATGTCTAGATGTCTAGACAAATAAATGAATTTTTAGCTACCAAAGTAGTCTCTGTCATAACCTCCTTTACCCCATGACATTTCACAGTTCAAGATATGAAGTCCCTTTATTAGAGATGTATTTCTAACTTTTAGGTGTATTTCATTTACATTTTATCTTTAAACTCTGTGAAGTGAAAAATCATTCAAGCAGATATGTTGAATGTTTATGTTTTTTAGAGATAATAGTAGATAATAAGAGGATGTAACTTTGAAGAGGTTAAGAGTAAAAATGAATATACTTTGGTAGTTTTTTTTTTTACATGCATGCAAATAATTCTTAATGACTATATTGCATATTCTCATAGTTTATCAGAATTATACCCCATGTATCAGTAGGTATTGTGACAACAGAACTTCTTTATGCCTGATATAAATCAATGATTGCTGCCTTAATTTAAAATCTGAGTGATGATAAGATGCTGTGACTCAATAAATTTGGGCTTCTAATATTATGCAGAAGAACATAAAACCTGTTTGTGCATCATAATGTAGCAATAACATATCCTTTCCTAATCACTGGCATACCTATCTTTTCTATCTTGCCTATAGCATGCATAATAAAAAGTTTGCAAAATGTGGAGAAATTATAATTTTCATATACCTGCATTATGAATCCCTGCAGCTATTACAAAAAATACTAAAATCCTTAAACTACGAGGATAAAATACAATTTACAGAGTACATTTTCTTATTATTGCCTTTGAAGATGGCATCACTTGTCTACACAGACCTATAAAAGGTTTTAAGGGTTGAAAGATACACCTTAATGCACTTATCTTTCCTTTCTTGATAAAAGATAAAACAACAACTCTCTGAATGATAAACAAACAAAAGCAAGCAATAACTTACTGCTTGCCTAAGTTGACCTCGGTTTTAAGAATCAAGGATTGCTTTTTGTTGGCTCTGGCATTAGCTAAACTAAATCCCAAAGCGTATTCTTAGATGGTGTGAAGTTGGTCTAATTGCATTCAAGTGACGTGATGCTGATTTGCTCTTGCTGCAGATCAGGGCCCTTGCAGGACTAACCACCTGCCCACGTCTCAGAATTAACTGGGGATAAGACTGATTGTTTTGTAACTGTTTAGTAGAGGATTGGCTACCGATTCATTCTTTTTGACCTTGTCTCTTTAACCTTGTGTGCAGATATCTCAGACGGAAAAGAAAAGGGAACAGAGGAGGTGGAACGGGGTGATAAGGAAGAGGTGATATTTTTCTGTGCAAGAAATTAATCATTTAATATACATTAAATGTGAACTTTGTGATCTATGGGTGATGTATGGATGTTTCATTTAGCTTTTCAGAAATACAGTCCCCTCCATCTTATAGATCAGCTGGAAAAAGATACAGATTATTGTAATGAATCTCAGACAAGAGCAAGAGGGAGGGGGCTATATTTTCCTATATTGGAATAACTTCACAAAGAATATTTTTGAGGGGTTTCTTCAATATAAATCGTGCCATTCTAGTTCAAAGCAACAAATTCAAACAAACTTGCAAAATATACAAACTAGTAAGTTCAGGATACTAATTTAGATATGGTTGTTTACATTCTCACCCCATTTTGGTAAGTGTGAGATGTTGAAAGCAATTGTAGAGACCACAAGCATTTTGGTCCTGGCTTTAAGTAAAAGAAAAATAAAAAAAAAAAGTAAAAAGGGAGTTATTGCCTAACTTAACAAAAGCTTTTGCAATGCTCACATTTTCTTTTGAACAGAAGTTTTGTATGCTTAAAAAAACATTCACTAGTGGAATACATTAATAAAATCTTTTTTTTTTTTTTTTAGCAATATAAGGGAATGAAGGACCTCATAAATATGCTTACAGCTAGTGTTTACAAAATCTGCTAACAATCTCACTAATGGAAGCTAAATTATGGAATGTATGTTGTGTCAGGTTTATGCTCAGAGCAGCCATTTTATAAGGAGTCCCTGATAGATGCTAATTTTTACCTTTGGATCTGCAGTTCTTCAATTAGAATAATATGTATTCTGCCAGGGAATTAATCTCTTAGTGCGTGTATTTACATGTACTTTTTTTTTTTCTTGGTTTTGTTTTAATTCTGTGAATCTTCTTTATAGATGCACATTTCAATTATGAAAAAAAACCTGTTCTGATGCTTTCAAGCTTAAATACATCAAACACTTAGAAGAATTTAAGATACTTAGTTTCTGTTGGTGGGATTCTAAAAGTGTCGAGTATATTTGTATGATGAGATACTTTTCGACCTTTAAACATTGGTTGTGACCTACAGCCAGTCAAGTTTTAGTTTGACAGCATAGATAAATAATTCCTTTTTTTTTTTTTTTTACTGCAGTGGCAGAGTTGAACAAATTGCCTCAAGTGAAATGTTCTGATTTGATATTGTATGATCCCACTAATGGGAAATAGATAGAAAGTATTTTGGGGAGCAAAGCCCTCCCACTGTAAGAGAAGATCAGGTTTGTGACCACCTGGGGAACGTGAACATACAGAATTTTATGGGACCTGATGAGACACATCCCAGAGTCGTGAGGGAATTGGCTGATGTAGTTGCCAAGCCACTTCAATTATATCATTGAAGTCATCATGGCTGAAATCCCCAGAGACTGGACAAAGGGAAACATTGCACCTATTTTTAAAAAGGGTAGAAAGGAGGACCCTGTGAACTACTTCCCTGTCAGCCTCATCTCTGTGCCTGGGAAGATCAGAGAACAGATCCTCCTAGAAGCTATGCTAAGGCACATGCAGGAGAGGGAGGTAAGACAACCAGCATGTTTTCCCCAAGGGCGAATCCTGCGTGACCAACCTAGTTGCCTTCTATGATG
>JAOXNG010000026.1:73533151-73555027 GCA_028566535.1 Scolopax minor | reverse complement strand
AAGGGGCCTCAACCACCTCCCTAGGCAACCTCCTCCAGTGCTCCACCACCCTCATTGGAAAGAACTTATTCCTAATGTCTAATCTAAATCTGCTCTTCTTAGTTTAAAGCCATTAGCCCTTGTTCTGTCATTGCAGGCCTTTGTAAACAGACTCTCCTCAGCCTTCCTGTAGTCCCCCTCAGGTACTGGAATGCCGCTATTAGGTCTCTCTGGAGCCTCCTCTTCTCCAGGCTGAACAACCCCAGTTCCCTCAGCCTGTCCTCAGAGCAAAGGACCCAATCATTTTTGTTTCCCCCATAAGCTCCATCTGAAATGTGTAAAAGCATTCTGACAGCTGAAGAAACATATGGCATCCTTTACAAACTGAAAAGACCTCTCAAGATGCGAAACGGGATACCAACTCTTTTCCTTATTCTATAAAGTAGCAATGACAAACAGGACTTGGTTTATAAAGACCAGGAATGCCTATGGGCTTCTGGAAGGGCCACATTTCTTTTTGTACATGGTGGGCTAATTTTCTCCATGGTAGAGATATTATTGTGTGTCAAAACAACTGTTGTGTGTCTACTGACCCTGCAAGGAAAGGGCCTGCTTTGTTCAGGGCATGGGATCACTCTTTGTCTGGCATTTCTTTATATATTTAATGTATTAAAGTTTCAGCTTAAGCTTCTTCCTCTCACTGCAAGAGCTTTGGTAGCCAGCCTCATCCTCTTCATCTCCTCACATTTGGTGTAAAAGAAAAGGAGAGATGTGGAAACAGGGTAAAGACTTGGTCACCGAACTAGAGTGGCTCAGGGGACAAAAGTGACAATGACTTCAGACACTGCTCGTGCTCTTTCGTCTCATCTTTTCTGCCTTCCCAACCTGAGCCAAACATAACTGAATGTAATGTTGATTGAGTACAATATGTGCAAATTTTCATAAATATTTGTGTTATTGCATTTAATTCTGAATATTTTTTCTACACTTCAAATGAATATTATTAAAAGGCAAGTATATTTCAACACTTATCCTCTGATCAGCTGAGTAAGGTGTGTCACTTAATGTAGTATGTGTATAGTAACATCGACAGGAACAAAATCAGACAAGGTGCAGAAACTGTTAGGTATTCAGAGCTTGTCACGAATCTTAAAGTACACAACAGTTTTCAATGATCAAAGAAATGCACTTTATTTATAAGCACAAATGAAAGAACCATCACTGTAGCACGAAGGCAACTCTGGATAACTTGTTGCTATGCTATGAGAAAAAAAAACAACCAGCACTCTGGGGGATTTTTAAATTAACACCCTGTCTGATGCTAATGTTCCAAGTACACCCAATTTCTGAGCAGATCTGTAATAATATACCATTGATCATAACAATAGGTGATGGTGATATAGTGGTGCAGTGAGTGGTTAAAAAAAAGCCACCGTCAATTGCTTTATTTGTATTTTCTAGCTTTTATAATTCTGTTTGAAATTTTTAGAACACAGTAATTAATTTGTTTTTCTTCTGTTTTTTACTCTTCTTATTTGTCAAACTGTTTTTTCTCATCTCCTTCTAACTCCCAATGAAAATGAATTTAAGATAATTTTGCTTCTTACACATCCTCATTTGTACAGAAAACTCCATGATGTTAGAAAGGCCTTTGAAAAAAAACCCGACAAAAACAATGCTTTTAAAAGGAAATGTTAAGCGCCTACGCATTGCTTCCTTGGTTATTCAGAAACAGTTACTATTTATTAATTAATCTTAAATAATTCAGCAAAATCTTAAAAGTTAACAATTTACATTATACTGCTAAAATCATTACATTTCAAAAAATGCCTTGTAGATCGACTGCAATTGTGCCACTTTAGATTACTCTAGACTGAATGTATGTTCAGGATGCTACATTAAAACACTGTTTTTTTGAGGTGATGACCTTACCAGGATTGCCAGACTGCAATGAATATAATTAGGGAAATAAGTTTCTTTACTACTCCATCAATAACAGAATTTTCCCATTGAAGTTCAATAATTCTGGTTGTTGGTGCTGTATGAATAATCTAGTGCAGGGTAACAAAACTTTCATTGAAGCAATTTATACTGAATGAATGACTTCATAAGAAAGGTCATATGGGTCTTTTTCTGTGGAAGAAACTCACTGCTCCTGGAAGTATCCCAATCCAATTAGAATTTTTCTCCTTTAACTGTTTGAAAATCCTTTCAAAAAGCTTTGATTGCGTTCAGTTTTACTCGGTTTTCTTCATCCTTATGCCACCTTTTATTTTAGTCTAACGAAACCTTACTCTTTGGTTACACAGATCATCTTGTGGTACGTCCTAAGATAACTTCCCTTGTCTTGGAAACCTCTTTTATCGGCATTTGTGGGATGCTTCCTCATTCCAACTGACATTCATAATCAAAATAATGCCTGATTGATCCAAATGTGGGCCTGATTTGAGCACCACATCCAACCCACATAAGAAAGAAATTATTCAGACTTAGTTTCCTGAATTTATTTCTAAAGACACTTTGGCTCCCTTCAGAAATTTAAGGCTTTCAGAATATGGGAGGTAGTGAACCAAAACTTCTGTTTGTACTATGTCAAATTTAACTACCCGAGAAATCACTTGAAAAGTTTTAAGTGCTTGCTACACATCTGTCAAACAGATTGGAATATTTGTTTTGAAGAAAACATAGTCTGGTGGATAGCGGTTTGCAATGTAGGAACCTTGGAATCAGGTCTCTGATCTTTTGTGTTCATGATACGCTCTGCTTTACACAAGTGACTTGCATGTTGGTGTCTGCCGTCTTTGACTCCGACTCCATGAGATTTTCTGTCAGGGTGCATCAAGGACTGGCTGGCTACTGCCCAATATATTCAGCATGGAGGAAACTTCACCAGCTGGGGTCTGCAAGGGACCAAGGCAGATCCAGGGGTGGCAACCGATGTCAGCCAAGAGTCTCCATCACCAGGCACACATACTGAAGATTTATTAGGATCTCACTTGTAACAGAAATTGCTCCATTTATCAGCAGGTCTATTTTACTATAAGATTTGACCAAGAATATGAAAGGCTTCCTGTCCACAGGTGTGAAGTATTTCAGATTTTTTTTTTCCATGTTGAGAACATAGACTCAGTGGCCTTATCTGCATGATCCCCTGCATTTATGGAACTTCAGTTTGGTTTCTTGAAAACCGAGAAGTTCTTTTACCTTCTCCATTTTTTTCCATCTCATATTCCAAGGAGTATTTGAACCTTAGACTTTAAAGTGAAAAGTTATAAAGCAGATGAGCTAGGCAGTGTTTTTTTATTCAGAGGCAGAAGAATTCTTAGCTTTTGTACAATATGGCCTTTGATACTAATGGACAAAATCTTTTCATAAATAATTCCAGCTGGGTAGCAAACTTCTCTGAACACAACTATATCATTTTCATCTAATCCAGCCTTGGAACTTGGTCACTGACACACATGAAGTCCAAGCTCTGAAATATTTCTGTGAATAAAAGTGCTGAAATCTTTTCTCCAGTTGCACAAAAGCTTTTACTTATATATCAACAGCCATAGCAGTCGTTTATCTTACTGATAAACACGATTGTTGGTCATAACAAGTCTGACAGGACTGACTGGTTCTGTGAAATTAGTATTTGCCTCCTCAAGCAGAACCATAGCTCTGTGTTAAGCAAACAGTGTATGATGGTACTAAGTGGTCTATATTTTAGTGGGGAGGGACAAGTGCAGATACAGTTATCCTCTTTTCTCCAAAGGGAAAAAAAAAAAGGCTGAATTTATGGAGAAGGAATGGCTCGGACCTCTAAAGTGTAATGGGAGAAATTTCCACATCTATTTTTTGACATTTATCTGAATCTGTCTGCTTCTGACTTGATCCTCAATGCTAAGTTACCGGTCTTTATGATTAGGTCTAACAGTACCTGTGAAGACAAGGCAGGGAGATGGCCATACAGGCTGCCTGTTGGCCTGCAGCAGGAAGTGGCAAATAATGTGAGATGGTGAACTCAAAGATGATGTCTGGTTCTAGGATGGCCACAAAAAGTTGATCTCCTGGCCACCAGTCTTCATCGCTTTTTTAGTGTCACAGGTAAAAGGAGATAATTATAAGTTTCTTTCAAACCTTTCAGACTACTTAGTGAGTTTGGTAGAATTCCAGAAGATAGAAAACTGCATTTTCATATGCATTGAATTTAGTTTTCTTAGGTAACTACAATATTAGGCATTTGATTTGTATCAAGTTATACACCTTTTACTATTTTGTATTTCTTTTCTTATTCTCAATGTCCTGTGTTCTAAGAGTACACTCTAGGAGTAAGTCTGTCATAAATTACCAATAAATATATATGAAATGTGTAGACTTATTTGGAGGAAGATTTCTGGTGAATTGAAATAAACTTTCTTTTTGAGGATGATTTAAATATTTTTCTAATTGCTTTTTAATTTTGTCAAAATCTTCAAAATTGTGATTTTTCTTCTGCATTTCAGCACAATGTTTTCTTCTGTAAGTTTATTGTAAAACTTCAACTTTTTTTTTAGAAAGTTATTTAAGTTTGAGAGTTAAAATTAAATGAAATGCTCTAAAATCTTGGAAGAAATGTGTTACATTTGAATAAACTTATGGCCCACTGTAATGAAATTTCAATTCACTATCCTATTCAAGACAGGAGTAGTATTTGAAAAATGAGCTTTCCTGGCTTATGAATACTACTTCTCATTGAATAGCAGTTATGAAATCAGAGACCATTTAATGTTCTTTTTGTTTATTATGCAATTTAATAAAACACCCGCAACTGGGACGTTCTGAATGCCAGGTGGATTTGTTTGGTCCTGAAGACTTACAGTTAGTGCATCTCTAAGCTCTATTTAAGACTAAAGATAAAAGAATTTGCAGTGGAAATTACTCTTTATTTTCACTGTGATGTAAAAATATCTATACATACACATACACATACATATATATGCCTGTGCATATACTTGCAGACACACATAAAAAAAAATCTACTTACAAATTTATATGTATAAAAGATTTATACTTGGCATGATTTACAGATATTTTTGTTTTGTTTTCTGCGAAATGGACCCATGGCTTTTGTCCTTGAATAATTCTGTTGAGGCTATGCTCAAAATGAGAACCAGCAAGTAAATTTTCATAACAAAACAATGCAAAAATACACATCTAGAATAAATCGGTACCTGACTGTTTCCTTAACCCTTATTGAACAGGGTAGGAGAAAAAGTGATATGAAATAAAATGTTCCTATATATCCATTTCACACTTTTTGCCTTTGCACTTTGTACCTTTTAAATGTGAAAACATTGAACAGATGTCTTATGAATTATGTATATTTCATAACAGAAGCCAATTGTCACGTGTATTTTGATACTGAATAATTCATGGCTATTCTGCTACATCTGCAGAGGGGCTGATCCACTTTGTATTGTAAGAGAGACTTAGATTATCAAAATTAACTGAGTTAATTTTAATTTCCCCTTGAGATATTTTAGGCTTGAAGCATACTAAGGATTCTACCTTCAGAAGTCGCCAGGGACCAGTAGATATCTTTAATAAAAACTTCAGGGACTTCTTACGCTAACATAAGGAATCTTCATGGGTTTTGCTTCAAAAGAACACATTTTGGGGAAATATGATGTGTGGGAACTTATGTCAAACTCTTGAGTTTAAAGAATAAACACTATATACCAGAATTCCTGGGTGTCATATGCTCAACAGGTATCAAAACAACCTTAAAAAAATACACATTCCATGGCAGGAAGCCATTTCTATCAGGAACTTAGAAGAAAGCCTGGTAAAAAGTTGAGAGTGGTGCTTGAAGTTATATTTGTCAAATATAGGATAATTTGGAATTGTCAATACATTCTCTTGGGAGTGGGAGGGGAAACCTCCAATGTAACAGAAAAAGTATTTTAAAGAAAACACAACCTACGGGGAATACTCATCTTGATAGAAATTAGATGCTACTAAGTTGATAAATATTTTATACAACATTTCATGTGTGTCAGAAAAATGATCAGATGTAATATTAGAAAGTAAAGGCATCTTCAGATGAAATCAAGAAAACACTTAAATGATTTTGCTTGCATTTAATTTATCACATTGTCAATCTTAAGTTGCTCTTGTTGTAAGTAAAATGAAACAGCTGAATTCATTCTGACATTAAGTACATTAAAATTATTTTTATTTAATGATGACAGTTGATGGTGTGCTGACTTCATTATAAGATATAGAATTGAAAAAAAATACAGACAAGACTTGATTTATTCCATATTTGTCTTTAAATACATTACAAGATGTAGATCCACAAGCAAGTTGAATTCCAGTAATGAAATAAGAAAAATAAATTTTATCACCGAATGTAACTTGCAGTGCAAACTTTACAGCAATACAGCAATACAGGTTAATTCATTAATTTGTAGTGTGCAATTACTCAAATAGTTTTATTTTGAGCAACCTGGTCTAGTGCCCCTCCCCCTGGCAGGGTGTTTGGAAATATATGATCTTTAAGGTCCCTTCAACCTAATTCTATGATTCTTTGACTTTCTAATAAAAAACCTAGCATAGGAAAGGTAGTAAGTAAACAACTGATGTGAATATTAACTTTGCAGACAGTGACAAACATTGTAGAAAAGGCAACTTCTTTCCATTCTATAGAGAATTTCATAAGATCCAAATTTTTGTTCTTAAAAAGAATTTGATTACAGATTTTGGAAGCTAACAATTCAGATACCAATACTTTTGAAAAAATGAGTTTTTTAAAATTGAAATCTTTCATTAAATTTTTGACATATAACAAAAATAAAAATGAAGTCTTGAGATAAAAATAGGGTTTATTCTGAAATGTGTGGACACAGCAGTTTGATAAAGTGTATCTTGTTTTTCAATTTCAACCAACCTTTACCTTCTATCTAATTTTTAATACCAACTATTCAATGCTTTTGATTAGGAAGTCCTAGTGCATATTTAGATGGAAAATAAAATACATCTTCTGAATTCTATCAGTCAGAGGACCTCTACATAAAATAAAGAATTCTGATGATTTGTGTCTTTTAAAAAATGAGTGCTGTTCACAGTCCTCATGTTTTAGTGCAAAGACTTGAACCAGGTCGCAGACCCTCTTTATAGTCAAAAAAGCTAGTATAAAAGAAACCGGTGAATAGCTGCTAGGAAAATGAGGTTGTTGATGTTCAGGGACCATAACGACTCATATATATCCAATATGCTTTTCTCCAAATCTGATCCAAAGCTGAGAAAGAAGAGGATGTAGAAAGGATGAATGAAACAAATCCACTTAAGAATATAGAATATTTGTGGGATGATTCTAAATCCTTTAGCATTACTGTGGTGGGATTTATATTATCCCTGACAACTGTAGCTGGATGGAAGCCAAATCAAACCAAAATTAAAATGAATGATTCAAAGATAAGAGCAGATGTTATATACATGGTTGAAAGTAGTTGCCAAAACAATAAATATAAACACAGGACAGATATGAAATCTGACAAATCAAACACCAAGATAGTATAAAATGGCTGGGATGTATGTTAAAGACCTTTGTTTCAAAATTGTTAAACATTTTTTTCAAAGAGGAAAGAATTAGGGAGAAAAAACAAAGCAAAATTAAAACTGTTAGACCAAGTAGTTACTGTACTGGGCCAGAGCCTAAAATCTCTCAGATGGTGACTGATAATAATTAGCTGTTTATAAGACAGAAAAGAGGATAATATCCTATCTCTCCTGTTAGATAAATGCAACTGTGGAACTAAGAATCCAAAATTCATTAAGAAAAAGATTTTTTCTTAATCTATAAATGGAATTTCTTGTATTCCAATTTTGCCTGTTTCTGTTTTCAGAAACAGGGTGTGTTTCTGGCTCATATTCAACTTGATGTCCACTGGAACTTCCAAGTCATTTTTGCGAAATGGAATTTCCCCTTGAATGGGACATGCAAGCCCTTTAGTATTTCCAAATTTGTCACTCTTACCAATTCTATATAGTTGTACATACTGATCCCCTTTCCTCTTCCACTTCTACACATTTTATTAAATTGATACTTATTTTAATGTCTTTACTGAGTTATAAAAGTAAATTGCTTCTTCAAGATTTTTAGGAAAGGGCCCATTTTCCTGAAAAATAATGTCCTCTGAATTAATCTGAACTCTTTATGAATCTATGCGTTAAAATATTATTCTCTTTTCCATAGTAAGTCCATTACAGGAAAAAAAAAGTGAAATGATAACAAATTAGGACAGCACTTCAATGCTTACCAGAAATCATGTCTGAAGTTATAGATTTTACAGTACTATATAGTGAAGTAAATTCATAATGTTTCATAAAACATAATAATTTCCAAAACATGAACATTTTACAAGATTTCCAATGGAAATGTATTTTAATCTTTTAATTTATAAAAATTGGTTAGCACTGATTTGATTCTGAAGTACTTATGAGGAACGTAAGTTGTAATTGCATTTCCAGCTGGGGAAATTACACCACATTATTTTTGCTGTTTTGTAGCAATAATTAGGTGCTCTAAACAGGTATTAAATGAATACTTCAGACATGCTGAGGCCAAAGCTTAATTCTAGCTATCTATAAATAATTTCTGTTGCAATTATTTCCAGCTATGAGTTAACATATATTTATTTTCAAAGATTAAAAACCCAGTGATGTTCTGGTATTTGTATTCAAGAATGGAAAATTAGAATGATTTGGGTTCTGCTTAGTGCAGATGTTCTCCCCATGCAGCACCTGTAGCACCACATTAGGCAATTCTGCTTGTCTGGAGTGAAGGGTAAATGCTGCAATTTTAGGGATTGTAAGTCAGAAAAAGAAGTAATATGGAACAGGGACCAGAAAGATAAAGGCTTTGCTTGATCTTTATTTATTCCAAATAAAAGGAAGGACTATGACAGGTTTTTCTGCTGTTTTTTAGGCTTTCTGGGAAGAATTCTCATGTTCTCGTTCCATATGTAACACAAAGAGAGCTCTTGTCCAGCCTGCTGTTGCTAAGGTCATTCCTTAAAAGTATCAAAAACTTAATGGTGAAGCAGGAGCTCTGGCTCCCAACCATAGGATCCTAAGCGTGATTCCTGGGTATCATTAGGAGAAGAACAACGCTAGCAGAGGAAGTATATAAACAGAGATAACTGAATTTCCAATGCCAGTTCCAGACAGAAGTGGAGTAGGGGAAAGGGAAAAAAAAAAAAAAAGAGAAAATATGATGCAATGTTTTAATGTTTTGGACAGCGTGAACAGAGAAATAATATTATAATGTGCTTTTAAAAAAAATTAGGTGAGTTTTTTTGTTCTTTTTAAAACTAAATTAATCCAGGATTTGGCTCATAGGAAATTCAGATATCCCATTTGTGCACACAATTCACATGGGATATGTATAGAAGTCACAAGCTGTGATTTGAATCCAAGTATATTTGAGGAAATAATGAATTGTTTTCAGACAATCAGGTCAGTCCTCAGAGTGGAAAGCAATGAATGTTTTTGAATGTTTTAGCTTCTTAAACAGACAGGATTGCTGTTTACCTTATTATTAATTATGCCATAATTTTCTTATTTCCTCAGGAACCTGTTTTTACCTCAGAAAGAATATGACCACTTATTAACTTATGTACCTGTAGGATAAATCATAGAAAGTTTTATGGTTTTATATAGAATAGAGATGCTAGTTGGACTTGCAATGAATTTTAATGCAAATTCCATAATGACATTGTGACTCTTTGGAACAATAGCTTTCATAAATTAAAATTTAGTGTAGTTTTTGCCACTTGTTCCATACCCTTTGTTCCTGTTTGTGTTTTTGGCATTCAGAACAGAAATTTGTACTTGTGTTTAATGATAGATGAAATACTAGGTGTGTGAAAACTAGAAAGAACAACATATATCTAGTATATCTCAAAGTGTCGAACTTACTACAATTCATTTCTCACTTTAGAAAAGGAATTCCTTTTACAACCAGGATAAGAAAAAGGTCAGAGGAAAGAATAGGGAGAACAGCTCTTACAGACATACCAGTTTGGGTTTTTGTTCAGTATAACATAGTAATAATGCTACTAACTCTGATCTTAACTTCAAAACATGAATGAATGACTTTTTCCTAAGGTACTTTCTAAACTTCAAAAGCTACACAGTCACTTTACATGTTCCTAAGGAGCTGAAATGCAGATATCGCAACATCTCCTTTCCTCAGTTTTCAGATTACCATTTCTAGGTATTTGGCAATTTGCCGTGGTAATGAAAATGCTGGAGCTTGGGAATGTGCCATGAAATTGCATTAGAATGTATTATAAGTGCTTTTAATGGGAATAATAATCATCAACAATGAAAAATATTTTTGAATCTACTAAAAGTTGGGGCAACATTAATTTCTCTCTATTTTCTGCCTGTTTTTCTTTCTAGTTCATTTTTGGGATAGGAAACTAATTTGTCTTCTAGACAGAACTGATTTACTAGCAACATGTTCCATGCTATGAGGTGAGGCATTATAATGCCAAACCCAGACTTCAGTTGTATCCTTGCAACACTATTAGTTTTATTATGCTTTTCTCCAACACCTTTACTTAGATAATTTCCTGTTTAACCTTCAGTGCACCATTCATAATTTTGCCCATTTGCTATTGTATAGGCAAATCAGACATGGATACATTGATTTACAGATTTTTCATATTCCGGGACATTTAAAGAGTTTTAAGGACAGTGAAACTCTTAGGGGTTCCTATACAACATTAGCACCTATTATAGAAGGCCATGGAACTGTTAGTTATGGAAGAGCATTCAGACCATGAGAGTGAGGTTAAAACCAAGTAATTTTGACAGCCTGTAAATAGCAAAGAATGATCACGATATTTATCATAAGCCATCCAGCCAATTCTGCATCCATCCATAAACCCAGCCATCCAGACATTTTTTACCCAGCGAATCATACAGCCATCAAAGCCATGAGCAGCCAGATTCTCAGGAGAATGTTGTGGAAAAAAGGGTCAAAGGCTTCACTGAAGTCCAGGTAAAGAAACATCCTCAGCCTTTCCCTCATCCACTAAGTGGGTCATCATGTCATAGAAGGAGATCAGGTTTGTCAAGCAGGATCTGCCTTTCATAAAATCATTCTGACTAGGCCTGATCATCACACATGCAGTGTGATGGCACTCAAGAAGATCTCCTCCATGATCTTCCCCAGCGTCAAGGTCAGAATGACAAGCCTGTAGTTCCCCAGATCCTCCTTCTGGTCCATTCATGTGACATTTGCTAACTTCTAGTCAACTCAGACCTCCTCAATTAGACAGAACTGTTGATAAATGGTGGATAGGGCCTTGGTGAGCACTTCTTCTGAGCACTTCTGACTCTGTAAGTACCTGTGGGTGGATCCCATGTAGTCCAATAGACTTGTGTGTGTGTAAATGGTGTAGCAGGTCACTCACCATTTCCCCTTGGATTATGAAAGCTACATTCTGCTCTCATAATCTTCCAGCTCAGGGAGCTGGGTTCCTCAAGAACAACTGCTCTTACTATTAAAGACTGTTGCAAAGAAGGCATTAAGTACCTTGGCCTCTTTCTCATCCTTTTTTTGCTGTGTTTCCCCCTGCATCCAGTAAAGGGTGGAGATTCTCCTTAGCCATCCTTTTGTTGCTAATGTTTTTATAGAGACATTTTTAATTGTCTTTTATGGCAGTAGCCAAATTAAGTTCTAGCTTTGGCCCTTCTAATTTTCTCCCTGCATAACCTCACAGCATCTGCATAGTCCTTCTGAGTTGCCTGACTCTTCTTCCAAAGGTCACAAATTCTCTTTTTTCCCCTGAGTTCCAGCCAAATGTCTCTGTTCAGCCAGGCCAGTCTTCTTCCCTGCTGGCTTGTCTTTCAGCATATAGGGATGGCCTTCTCCTGTACCTTTAGGATTTCCTTCTTGAAGAATGTCCAGCCTTCCTGAACTCCTTTGCCCTTCAGGACTTCCTCCTACAGGACTCTATCAACTAGTCTCCTAAACAAGCTGAAACCTGTTCTCTGAAAGTCCAAGGAGGCTGTTCTGCTGATCTCTCTCCTCACTTACCTGAGAATTAAAAACTGTCAATTTGTGATTGCTGTGCCCAAGACAGACTCCAACCATTTCATCACCCACAACTTCTTCTCTGTTCACAAACAGCTGGTCCAGTGGGACACCTTCTCTAGTCAGCTTTGTCACCACCTGTGTCAGGAAACTATTTTCCACACGCTCCAGGAACCTCCTATACTGTTTCCTCTCTGCTCTACCGTATTTCCAGCAGCCATCTGGTAAGTGGAAGTCCCCCATGAGAACAAGGGCTGGCAATTGTCAAACTTCTCCTAGCTGCTTATAGAATATTTCATCTCTTTCTTCATCCTGGTTGGACGGTCCATAACAGACTCATAAAACAAGTTAGGAATATTATCTATTTCTTACATTGAATGTCCATGTTGCAATTATTGGGAATTAGAGTAATTCAAATTAATCAATACAATCTTTTGTTACAATGCGCAAGATGGGCCATTTTGAGATTTGGTTTTAGTTTTGGGAGGATTTTTTTGAGTAATCTTTGCAAGACTTGGCACCAGAAATCTATAGACCTTTATATAAGACATTAATGCTCTCTTATACAAGACATATAATGTCTTATACGAGACATTAATAGATATAACGGACACAAACATTTTTACAAAATTAAGAAAATCCAATTGATGTTAGATCCATATTTTAACTATGCAGCTGATATTCTGCAGTTACTCTAATGCTGCAGATTATGTGTCTCAGCTCTTACTGAGACAGAGCCCGTAGCCAACATTATCTAGCTAGAGAGGAGTAAAGCTATTAACCTTTGTTTCTAGTGAAATTTAAGACTTAATTTGTTACTTATTCTCTATTAAAACATGCCTTTTATGATAGTAAAGACAAGGGTGAACCTAATTCAAATTAGACAAATTGTCAAAAGAAAATGGGACTCATCTGCGGTGAGTTACAGAAGTAAAAAGAAATATTTATGAATTCCAGTTCCAATTTAGCTTGTGATATTTAAAGAAAGAAATCTAATACTGAACTTAAGTAATAAAGCTGTATGAAAGTTTTATTTTATTACAAGAATTTTTATATACTTTTATATTCTTGGTTACAAGAATTTTTATATACTTTTCTGTTTAATCTGAGAGACAAATGCAAAACCTGTTGCTTAGAGAGGCAACCAGCATCCAGAAATTCAATATATGGGTTCAGTGTTCCTGGTTGATGTTTTAAGTTTTATACCAGTGTAAGTCATCTTACTTAGTAATAATTATTACAATACATATAGTGCTTTATGGGTCATATTAGAAATATTACCCATTTCCCTGGTTAAAGAATAGATTGAGTCAGTGAATCTATGGAAGGAGGACTATTTACACTATACTAGCAGGCAGGTAAGAGTATATAAGGATTCAAGACATTGCTTACAATGTATTTTGTATAGTCATACGCTGGCTAAGAACAGTTCAGAGACTGCTCAAATTTCAGCAAAATTAGTCTAATTTATTTTTTAGTGTTGATAATTATATTAGGTATACCTGATGTTTTTTTAAAAAGGTAAGTAGACCCAGAATGCCCATTAGATTGTATCTTCCAGTCAGGAAAAAATCCATTGTAAGCACAGACGTGTAAAATTAGAGGTGTGATTTCATTTCTGATTCCAACAACTTCTTCTAAAGCCAAGTGGAGGTAAATGAAAAAAGCAAAATGTGAATTACTATATGTTTTGATTTGAAGGTTGTATGGTAACAGTCAATGTTTTAGCCATTAGTTAAGGAAATAATGCTTGCTCTTACAAGTATTCCTATTTAAGTCAATTTATGTACATGAAAAATTATGCTCATAAGTTGCACTTAGATTACAGTTTTCCAAATGCTATTTTGATAGCTAAGGGGAAATTTAATAGCTAATATTGTTCTCCACCAAAAGATGTTTGTCCTTGTAAACTAAATATGTAAGAAGTATGTGAGGAGACAATCTGGAATGGAACTTCAGAGGGGGAACCAAAGATAGGGGATTGGCAAGGTCTGTGATTACAAGCCAAGAAGGCCAAATGTGCTTTTTTCCCATGCAATGGAATAAAGCATAAAATATTCTGAGGAGAAACTGTACAAGAAAAATTCTTATAGGAGTTACTGTAATTTGCCATTGAACTGAAGGATGTCTATGGCCACAAGAAGCAGTTTGCCTCAGGACTGTGAATAGCTGTTTCAGAAGATGGAAAGACAGTCAATTTCTTGTCTCTAATTCCATCCTAGATATTAATAGGAACCAAAGTCATCCCAGCTGGAAAACTCTTTACCTCTCAGCCCACCTGATGGCAAACAGACATACTCTGTCCTTTATACTGTCCACTGAGCTGTGGCTCTAAAAGGTTCTCCCTACCCATTTTCAGTATCTTTTGCAAATAGCTGTTACTCATCCTCTGCTGACTGTGCACAACCTTTGTTCCAGGTCCAAATGGAACTGTCATTGCAGTCCTATCCCTAACTTTTGTTATCAATAGGCAAGGCATTCAGGGACTGGAAAACTGAAATTCCTCAACGTGAGAGAAACATGTAAGGAAAACAATTGCTAGCCATGTTGTAGACATTCAGTGAATTTCTGGGAGCATCCATTGATTCAGCTAACAGAGCTTCTGAGGTTCACTTCATTTACACATCACCAGCTATCACACATATGGGAATAGCAGCCTTGAAAGTATTATATATTTGTATATCAGGGGCCTCATCCCTCATCTGGTTTTATGACCACAAATAATGCAAATTTTCTAAGGTAGGCTTATTTTTTTGCTCCCTTTTCCTACAACTGACTATTTCTTCCCCTCAAGTTGTTGCCTCTCTCCTTTCCTTTGACCAGCCTGGGATCAGCCCAGCGCTGACTCTCTGATGGCTCTCCAAATAAAGTTGCAGTAATGGAAACTACCCAGTGAGGATACTTTTCAAAGATATCTCATGTGCTTTGACATGCTGCTTATGCTGTCCATGCAGTCTGTCTTATGTAGTCCTAAAATCTGTGTCTTTACATTCTATAGGACCAGCCTTATTGAAATAGTTCTCTTAGCTCTGAACTGAACTTTGAGAAAATTGAGTATAAATTATGTAAAAAACTTATGGATATAAAGCAGAGGGGACATAGCCTTCAAGGGAAAGTAAGTTTATTTCTGTGGAAACATCAAACATGGCCTAGGTCTGCAGTGAGAGGCTAAGCATTAACTGGAACTCACAGGTCAAAGGAGCAGGGAGAAAGGACAATAGTGAGGACAACTATAGCTACATGAGGCTAAGAAGTAAATGGGTTGAGATAGGAAAATATTTTCTTCTTCACAGAAGAGCTGGTTAGTATTGTGAGCTTAAGTGAACAGTATCTTTAGATCATAGAGGATGCCAAAATAAATATTTGAGAGCTGCTTATCTTTAATCTCTTGGAAATAAATAAAAGATAGATGTGCTTTCCCTTTCTCAGGGCTGGCTGCAGACAGCAAAGCTTGTCTTTGCTACAGGAAATATTTTGCAGTAGATCCTAAAAAAAAAGCATAAATCAAAGAGCTCTTAACAAATTGTATACTTCCTTTGGCGTATTTACTTGAGTTCTTCTTCTTCCAGGGCTAGATATGGACGGTTTCTTCTGGATATTCAAGAAAGGGGCCTCTACAGATTAGCCCACGTATGAATCTCTTAAATGGACCTTAGTTCAGCTTAGAAAAAGGCCTTTCCCTGGAGGCCTTGTCAAACACAAGGGTTGAAGTATGGCTTCTGGGATTTTCCTGGTGCTGTACTAATTTTGTTTCTTATTTCAGGAGATCTGTTTTCTTGGCAGATGGTTTCATGTCAGGTTCCCATGAAAGTTGCAGATTTGACTTGTTGCCCCAAAAGGCTAGCTATGGACTTTTATAGAGCCAAATCACCTTACATTTTTTCCTGTCTTTAACCTGGTTCTCTTTACCTGTAACCAAAAGAGGGGAAGAAAAAGGTTTCTAAAGAAAAATTGCAGGAGATAGCATCATATTGCTGCTGTGATATTTCCCAGTGCTGAAATTGTTTCCTATTTTACTGAGAAGGACTATTTCACTGGCTTACTGCCAAATTACTGCCATCGAGAAAGACAGCTAAGGAATCACCTAAGAGATGGGTACTGCATCTCGCACATATGGATTTTTTAGTATTAAATACATGGAGTGGTTTGCTCTTTGCTCAATTTTACCTGCTCAGGCCACCTGGTATATACCAAAACTGAACCAGTTAATCAGTGTGAAAAACGAGTTACTTAGAGCCCGAGTTTAAAGTCAAGACAGAATTATCATGCGATATTAATACAGACAGAAAATCAATGAAGAAACGGTGCAAATAGCACTGTAGTCCTGAAAGACATTCTTTATATTCTTCCATTTCTGCTTTGTATTATTATGTAAATAAGCATTTTTTCATCTGTGTATTTGATTTGATTATGTGTTTGATATGGTATGTTACCAAAGACTGTATAAACTAAAAGGCTGCCAATTATAGTTATAAAAAGTTGCAGCAGAATGAAAATATTAGTGCTCAGAAGGTTTCATAACTGTCTATTTCCTTTCTGTAGCTGTTTTCTGCTGGAAAAATCACAGGCACCAGAGTAGCTGAGCTGAAGGGAAAGTATACCCTGCTGCATAAGACTGTGATAAGGTACAATATGCTTTTTTGTAGACTTTTATTTAAGTAGCCAAAGCATTGCATATTTAGAGTAATTTTCTCCTGATGCTGGAGCCCAATTACCATTTAAAGCTTTCTTACAGTGATTGGTCTTAAAGAGGAAGCAAGAACACAAGGCTGAAAACAAGTATTATTTAACAGGAAATTTCAAGGTAATTTGGGATATTTAAATACTTGTTTGAACATCTTTGCAATATAAATATAATAATAATGTCAATGGAGGGAAGGACAAACTGCAAAAGGCAATATGCAAATTTAAAATAAAGATATATTTGTAGATCATGTAGTCTGAATTGTAACATGAAAAGATGCTGACCTTCTGAGCTAACATCATAGGGAGCAACTGAAGGAGCTAAAGGCTCATTTCTGAGAAGGAAAATGAGATTCTGTCACATCTAAATAGGTGTGAATTTTACCCTCAGAGAATAGTGACAGTTACATGTGAGAGAGAACTTCTAATAGATTTAGAAAGTTAGAATCTTAAGCTTCAAAGTATACATGAAACTTGGAAGTTAGGTGTAGTAGTTGTGGGTCTGCCCTGCTCCAGTGCTTGCTGGAGGTGAGAAGATCATGGTCCTAGCCCAGGTTTGAGCAGGGCACGTGTGAGGGGAATGAAAGAAAATAGAACAACAAAGTGGGACGAGATAATAGAGTTGCATTAGGTGAACAGTGTGTCACAGAACCGAGCAGTCCTACTGCAAATATGGCAATACTGCAGTAATACTTGTGACTAATCATTTAGATGTTACTTATGGTACACCTATAATTATCCGTAAAATCAGCATCATGATACTCCTGCTATATTTCTGTAATACGTATTACAATATCCAACATATTAACAGTATTTTAGCCCAATTTCTCTGACAGTTCACATGAAAACCTTTATGGCCGTTCTGCTTATAAGAGAACCATTGCTGTTCTGTCACTGAAGCTAAGGCCTAACTTAAGAACTGTAAAATTAATTCAAGTCATAGTTGCTTACTTGGGTTGTGCTGGGGTTTGGGGTGCCTCCTTGTAAGTGCCAAGTAATGTAAAGTAATTTGAAAAGGGGTTCCCAAAATCCTGAAACCAGAGTTTTTCTTGAAGTTATCTGAGTCTTCTAGTTTCATCTTAATAAAATGGGGCGTTAGAATATGGCCCTGACTCTGTAAAAAGTCATCTGACTTTATTCAGATTACTGCATAGCAAATATTTCTGGGAAGCAAAATTAAAAACAGCTCTCCCTGGAAAATGCGAGAAGCATTTTCTTAATGCTTAGAACTCAACGTATTATGTGGATTTTGGATTAGTTAATTGAGAAGGCTTCTACGACACTCATGTTCGTTGAACTAAAGTAGAAATCCAGTAGCGGCTGAACTCGATTGACTTTTAGCCAATGTTAGTTTGAAACCAGTCTTTGGTTGGAAAAAATATGGACATATTACTACATATACTACATATTAGCATTCTTTTACATAGAACATTCTTTTATGTAAAGAAAATTCCTATGTATGTTTAATAAGTGGAATATGGCCTGAGTGAAAACAGGACTCAGCTGTCTTTTCTGTCACACATAAAACCACAGTAAACACCATGCACCAAAAGCATGAAAATATGAGATGGTAGATTACATCTCTCATTCTTTCCATGGTTCTCATAGAAGTACGAAGCTGCCATACTTCTTCCTGTAAGAAAGTCGACCAGAGAGAATCATGTCACATTCTTTACTTGGATGTAGTGATGTATCAAAGCAAAATGCCAATGCATGAACAATTACAAAGTTCCACAGATAAATTTCTCTTTTTGCTAAAAGAAAGCAAGGTAAATCATTTACCAAATATTGATTGTGGTCTCCAGCATATTCTAAGGACTTTTCAGATATCAAAAGTGGGATTCACTTGCCCATGTGTTAACATAAGTAGACATGAGCTACTGATGTCCCTTAATGGTCTATAGAACAAAATAGGGACCACATACTTCCTCCTTATAAGGACATCTGCAAGTGCCTGGTTCTCTCTGTCAGCTATAAAGAGAGCCCTGATGAGAGGTTCAGTGTGTGTCTATACTCTTTCCTCAATAAACCATTCACAGAATGAATACTACTTTTTAATTTTTAATTCTTCACCTTTATATGTGTGGTACGGTTCTGTGGATCTAGAACTTACTTTTTCACTTATTACAGTTGAATTTAGTCTCTTTCCTAATTAATCTCCATCTGTCCCACTGCTGTTACAATGCCATGTAGAAACAAATGATGCTGGTTGAGGTCTTCAAGCTGTGTGTGTTCTTTCATTTAGTTGCATACAAAAATCTCAAGGAGAAATCTTACGCATCTTAAACAGTGTAGAACTGTGTGACAGCTGTGCCAAACAATGGCAACTGATCTCTGTGATGTACAATACAATTTTGTCTAATATGATGCACACAACTAGTCTGTAGGCAGCTAATTTCCAAAGCTGTTGCTAGAGTACACAGAGATGTAAGTTTATAGTGCGGTCCTTTGTTTTGTGGTAAATAGTCCATTATGATTTTGTTTCAGTTTTGCACAATTTGGCATTCTGGAAAGCTGAGGGGTGCCACCTGGCCAATAACATGTTTGAGACATTCCTTCAAAGTCTTTCGTGCTTTTAAATTTGTTTTCTGCACAGCTGAAATTCTGAGAACAGGCTGCCATCCTGTTCTGGTGCTGTCTCGCCCATCCACTTTGCAGTGAGGCTGCACATAAAGCTGATGTACCTGAGCTCATATTTGGCCCCTGAAAAAGAAATTGATCACACAATCATGTGGCCAAATTGTAAATTTTTATTTTTATGATCTCAATTTAGGAACCTAATATGAATATTCTGATATATCAAGCTGTAAGAAAGTCAGGTAATAGTGACAGTTCATTGACAGTTAAATTATGTTAAATTATTAATCACTTCACCAATTCAACATCTGCCACATCAGACTTGGCAAGCCTGGTTTTGGGCTCATGTGATTCTATATATGAACATTGTGTAGATGTTCAGTTATTTCTTCATTGTCTTCAATTAAGTTTAAATCTTCATGGGAAAAAATACTGTTGGCTACTATAAGGAGCAAGATCTGGTCTAGATTCAGCACTCAGTTCTTGTTTCTATTTTTATATTTTTATTATCTTTAAAAAATCAATACTAAATTTTTGGTTTTATGGAAGAACTTATGTTTTTATGTAATTTTATGTAAAATCTGTTTTACGTAAGAATTATGTTTTAAATAATGTGTTTTACTGCAAGCAATTACACTTTCTCCTAAACCAGCATACATTCTGTTGGACTTGAAGATCTAAATATTGTATGGGATCTTGTGTTGATAAGTTATTTTGCCCTTTAAAAGTTACTGTGAAAATGCATCACACAAAGTTATTTGTTCACAATAAAGGCACACTCTTGTTTCCTGTTGAAGTCTGTGGTATTCTTATTTTTTGGTTTAAAAAAGGAAGTGGTTATCTAAGCACAAATGTTACAGAAACCAAAACTTTTTCTCCTATGCTATTTCAACTATGCTCATGCATTTTAGTCAGTTGTATATTTTGTAGTTTTGTAGTTATCATCACAACTCTACTCTTCAGTGTGATATTTAATTTTGCTTTTTGTTGCTAAGCCATAATAGTAATCTTTCAGCTAAAATTTTTGTGTAGAGTTTTTCAGTGTGGGAGATTCTAAATTCCTTTGGTGTAAAAAGTATTAAATTGCATTATATTTTAATTAATAAGAGGCAAGTGATAGTTCTTTATTCTTCCACCTCATTTGTGATTAATTCTAGTATACCATTATAAAAAAGTTATATGTGGAAGGCATACACAATTATTTCTATAGCATAAAGAATACCCTAGTCTCCAAGTTTCTGAATCTCCTTCAGCAAAACTCTTATTTTGACCTCAAAAATGAATCTAATGACCAACCACACAAACAAATGTTGGCCAGACCAGTCAGCTAATACTCTCTGCAGAGGCAGTCATCTTAAGGACTGCTTCTCTGGTTACCCAGACCCGAGTTTCTCTTCCTTCTGGCAGGTCATATTTTTCCTTACTGTCCCACTGATCTGGTTAGCCCTTGGTGCTCTATATAACCTGTCCACACCCCCATACTTACCTCTAGTGAAGAGTGTGGTGGGGAAGTACAGATTCCTTCTGAGAACTATTATTTCTTTTCTGAGGAGTTAGAACTGTAGAAAGTGGAAAGAAAAAGAAGGGAGTTGGTATTGGCCTAAGAAAACAAAATGAAAAATCCAACAACTTTTTTTGAAAATCATAGTAGTTTTCTCCTGGTGGGAGACACCCAGAAGGAGAACCCAGAGGAGGCTGTGACTCTAAGAGCAGGGGTAATTGTAGGTACATGGGAACATGCCTGGAGAGGGCATTGAAGTTATTGAAAACTGTGTGGGGCTGGGAAGGCTGAGAAAGATAGAGTAGAGTGGTGGTCTCTGAAACACCTTTCAACAAAATGGGTAGAGCACACCTTGCCCTAAAGATGGATCTGAATGTCTCTGAATGAGACTTCAGCATAGGTCACTCATTTCCTCATGAAATCTCTAATGAACATGTTGTAATACAAAAGGAGCCTAAATCCTGATATATTAAAGCAAAAAAGGAGAGTCTATTTTCAAAAACAGCAGCCCAGGCATCCTGCTCTAAGAGGAGTCTCCAGGCTCAGGGTATTCAATTCAGAACCTGGGCCTCCAGTGCTGAGAAGTGATAATGGTTAGCCAGACCATGTTGATTCCCCGCTGCCTAATTTTGAGACTCTGCATGATGAGTGGGACTCCAAACTGTTTGAAGGCAGACTAATGCTTGGTGCTTTGGGCCCCATTCTGCGCCAAACTCTCTCCCCTTCCATGTAAGCACGGGGCATAACCCTGGTGAGCAAACTACCCTCTTCTCTGACAGACACATGCCCAGGTGTGTGAAGTCTTCCTCTTGTTCAATTATTATAGTGCTACGTCTCATGGCCTCTTTGGCTAATTTGGCATTTGTGTGCTGGATACACCATGGAGAGTATGAGCTACCTACCTCCTTCCCGGTCAGTCAGGTGGAGTATTTTGTTGCAGTGCGCCCATCTGGTCCATTCCCTGAGATTTCCTTTAACACCAGGGGGAGGACAGAAGGGAAGGAGGATAGGGGAGGAGTGTGCCTTGCTCCTGTCCCCATCTGGAGCTGGAGTCTGGCAGAGG
>JAOXNG010000026.1:73521245-73533051 GCA_028566535.1 Scolopax minor | reverse complement strand
TCGCTGCGAAGTGTCTTTGTGACATAATAAGTGCCAAGTGTCTTCGCTGCGAATTGTCATTGTGACATCATAATGCCATTTGAAGCAGGAGGGTGGATTACAGACCTTCTGAGATCCCTTTTGAAGTGGTTTATCCAGTGATCCTAATATCCTCTAGTAGGTAATTCGTAAAGCAGAGAAGTGTTCACAGAAAATCTCTTGTATAATTTAAAAAAAAATCAGAAAAAAAAAAAATTAAATTCTTCTTACATTGTATAAATTCTGGAAAGTTGTTCCAAGGTTACACTATGCGAACATGGATTTTAATATTATGCCAGACTGGACTATAAGTTTTCTGCATGCAGACATCTTCACCTTTCTCTCAGCAGGAAGTCTCATAATAGAACAATTTTTTTTAGAAATGCTGAAATTCCAAAAATCCTGTCTTTCCATTCTGAAGAAAGCTTTAGTAATATATTACAAATAATGGATAATGGAATTCTTGTGGGAAATAAAGTTTGTTTTATTTTACTTGATTTTTTCAAAGATACTACCCCTCCATCCAAACCTTGCCTTGCTATATCCCCAGATCTTCATGGGTATGGATACAACACCACCAGTATTACTTGTTTCTCTTGAGTTCGAAGACTGTTATGATCTTTTGAAAAGAAAAGGTTTGGTTTCAGGGTTTCTGCTTGATTACTTTAACAAAAAATAAGGACACATTTCATTAATCAGTCACGTACTAGACAAAATGCATAGTTTACATCTGGCATTTGCTACTGCACACCTCAAAAGCAAGTAATTTCTTTTGCTTTTGGTATTCTTGAAAGCACCTTTCTAACTGAGGGGAATTCCAGTTCTCCAGGAGGGAGGAATTTTGTAATTGAAGGAACAAAACAGAGTGGCAGGAATGAACAATTACCAAAAAATCCTGCTCTCCTAATTAGATAGCGTATACTGTCTTCTTAACTTTGTTAAAATTTGGAATTCACTTTGTGAAGTGTGGGCTAAACAAGGTTGGGTTGCATAAACAGAGTAGATGTTATAGCCTGCTACATTGGCTGCAAGCCCTGCGGTAAACTGCCGTAGTTAGAAGTCTGCCTGCAAGAAACAGAGGGAACGCAAGGAAGACAGGTAATCTCATCTTTTTTCAACATAGTGCGGGAACATCTGTGTTGGATCAGATCAGTAATTCTGGTTTAGAGATTGTTCAGTAATAGGTATGGACTGTAAGAGACAGAGTAACTCTAAAACACACTGTTCTCTTGATTCCTTTCTTATTTTCTGGAAATAAGTTGGTTAGAGGCTTCCTGGCTCAAACAATTGTTTCGAGATCACTTCTTTAGTAGCCAAAAAACGACCTATGCTTTTGAACCCATTTATACTTTTGCACACAAAAGGTCCTGTGGGAATAAATTATTCTGTAAAAATCTGGAAAAAACCCTACCATTATGATCCAGAGATATTTACTTTAAATCTGGGCCTGAAAACCTAAATGGAACTTTGGGAATCACAATTGAAGTAATTTGTCATTGGAGAATGAATCTATTCTTCTCCAAACAAGTAACTTGTGCAGTGATAAAACATGCTTAAATTAGCTCTATTTTATCAACTCTGATAATCTAAAGAAATCCAAATCCTAAACTGGGTTGTTTCACAGTGTCAGAGCAAAAGTCTCTACATTTTATGCTTTGCTTAGTGGACACCCCACTTTTTTTTTTTTTTTTCTTTCTCACATATTTCCAGCTCATTTTGAAAGAATTAAGTTTTGGGGTTTTTTTTGCACAGGAGCAAGAGGACAACATCAGTTACATGATGTAACAGTGCATGGAGGGCTGTGCAGCACATCCTGCATTGTGTCTGGGAGTATAAAGTGGTGGAGACTCAGTAGGTCTACGTAGTCCAGTAAACCTCAAGCAGCTGTACAGGCTGACATTTGAAAACAGTCTTAACATTGGTTAGTAGTCCAGATTTACATGCATCCAATTCCATTTCAGAGATCTCTTTATGTGTTTTTCCCAGCATCAGCTATAAATTATTGAATAAAAATATCAGCCTTCTTGTAAGTCACTTTGAAATCTAGTGACAAAAGGTGATATGTCAGAGCTTGACACTACAGCTATTATTCCATTAAGTTATTATCATAACAACCTTTGTATTGGATACACAACAAAGGTTTTTGCTTTTCTGTAGCAAACATTTCTTCTGTATGTATAATTACAGAATGGTTATCTCAGTCTAACTCATATCTAATTATGTAAATAAGTATATATGCCCTCCAACTGCTTTTTGCATACTATTCTGACCTAGGAATCATGCCTTTACTTGCTTGCATTCACTGCTTAGAGGTTTTGGTCCAAAGCTTCTTTACATACAAGTTTATAAATAAAGATGCCATAGTAGTCTTATTATTCTTTTTAAAATATATTTTTACTTTCTTTCAAATGTGAATGACTGGCAAATCGAAGGTCATTAAGCTGGAAAGATTACAACTGTTGCACTGCTGAAATTTCTTTAATTCTGTACTGGAATTATAACATGCCTTCTGGAATTTTATAAAAGCGGACACATAAAAAGGAGAGACACAAATATTTGTATTATTTCTCACTAGGTGAGAAACTTGCATGTTGAGACAAAAGTTTCTGTTTGTGTGAGAACATTTTTTTTCATCCAAAACTCACACCAAGCCAGGCTGTTCCTGTTGGTCATCTCCAAGACCACTAACTATGTTGTCTTTCTGTGTGTTTCCATATTTGATTTTTTTCTTCCTGTTAAAATGCTAACAAGTCTAATCATTCCTCTTGATTTTTTCTCCCTGATTTCCTTTTTTTATAGCTCTCTTAGATGAAGATTCCCTAGTAAATCCTTTTTCAGAAGTTGTGTTTCTGATGGATGGATGGCCTCAGTGGAATATTTTAGAAAAATATTTCAACCAGTTCTAATTATTGGGTATTAAACACAAATACCAAACAGGATTAGGTTATTAACCTATGTCTAGAATAGTTCTGGTCTTTACTGATTTGCTTAATATTAATTAATAAACCCATTTCTTGGTATGGAATCATGTATTCACATAAGCCTTAACTGTGTAAGACAGCAAAAACCAACAATATAGTACACTGCCAAAAGTCACTCTTTTCGTGTGATCATACAATCATGGTCAAGGTTGGAAGATAGCTCTCATAACCATGTAGTTGAACACCCTGCTCAAAAGCTGGTCAAGTACAACAGGTTGCTTATGTATGTATGAACTTTCTCTTTGGGCCCACAGTCCCAGCTCTTTCCAATTCTCGTCATATGACAGATCTCTTAACCGTCTTCATGGCCCTTTGCTGGTCTTGTTCCAGTAAGTCCATGTCCTTCTTTTACTGGGGAGCTCAGAATGGCTCTCAGCACTTCAGATATGTCTCATCAGTGTTGAGGGAAAGGATCACCTCTCTTGACTTTGAACTGGTGATATTCTTCCTAATGCAGCCCAGGATGCTGTTGGTCTTCTTTCACACAAGGGCATATGGCCAGCTCATGTTCAACTTGTCGTCCACCAGGACCCCCGGACCCTTCTTTGCAGAGCTGCTTTCCAGTCTGTTGGCCCTTGCCCTGAGGTGGTGCCTGCAGTTATTCCTCCCTAGGTGCAGGATTTTGCATTTCCTTTCACAGAATTTCATGGATATCATTGGATATTAAACCTCATGAGAATGTCAGCCCATTTCTGCAGCCTATGAATGATATATATTAACAATTAAAAAAAATATTCTTCTAAGATATTTTTCAGTGGGTGAAAAGAAAACAGTAGTTAAAAATCTTTAACACCAACAATCTTTAACAAAATGCCAGAAGCAAAGTTAGAGAAGTACTCATGTCCTTATAATCAGTGAAATTACAAATCCTCTAAAAGTTTTTTTAAGTTATTCCTTTGAGGAGTGCATGTTTCGATTAAGCACAATTGTTCACTGGGAAGAATTAAACTAGGAAACAGAAATTTTGTCAGGGGAAACCCAGAGAAGACTGACAAAGGTGATTTATAATGTCATGAAAAGGTGCATTAAGGCTACCATATTACAGTTTCCAAAAACTTTCTGAACCAGCTTCCACCTGTAATCAAAAGCTTTTGTCCCACAGTCTGGTGAGCTCATGAGTTCAAAAGCAATCAAACAATGTATTTATTATAAATCAGTTAATCTGTTTAGGTATAGAACAAAAAGTTTAAGTGCTTATTTAACCATGGTCTGTGGTTCAGACGGAGCACAGACTTGTAAAAAGTGAATTATCTCTTGTTTCATCTGACACATGGAAGAGTGACCTGCAGATTGCAGCATCTGAATGCTTACTCAAATGGAAAGGCTGGACTTGTGCAACATCATCTCCCAATTCTGTTTCTATCCAAACAACTGGCAAATAAACTGGAATTTTCTCCTTCTTTAGACATGTGTTATGGCTTGATTAATCCAAAAATCTTGGACACTTTATCCAACTATGTGTGGCCTTGAAGTTTCTGGTGTGGTGCTCAGGCAGAAAAATAAGAGCAAATTCATTGTCTGAATCATGTAGGTTTTGATATGGATTTGTAAAATGACAGGTGTTTTTTTTTTGGTTCTGATTCAAAAAATTATCAGGTGTTTCAATTAGATTAATAATTTTTTTTCCTTAGTCCCCCCACACAAATATTTGGCCCTTCTGAGCCCTTCTTTCAGAATTCCATGCAGAAGCTATTTGTAATGAAGGTTATGAAAAATGACATTCCTGTATATAGATGGAGATTTGTCTGCTTCCATACTCTCAATTTTTTTCTTCAGTCTGTACAATTTCCAGCTGCCTCAGGGGTTGAATGATAAAGTAGGCGATCCTTATAAGTTGTTTTCAAAATGTGTATACGACACATTGTTTATGATGCTTTCATGGTATTTAGAAGGTCATAAACTATCAAAAGACACAGTGAAACTTCACTGTAAAAACAAATCATGACAGAACAAAGCTTTTAGAGGATATTCAGTTATAAATTAGAAAAAAAAGGTAAGACTTAAATTGACCTATACTGCTTGTAATCATGTTTGGCAGTTTTAAATTTTTATCCCCTCACTAAAAGCAAGAATAGCTTTCCTTAAGTTTTAGGAATGTTAAGGTACAGGCAGGAAGAAATTGTTTTTATCCTGGCTCAGTTTTAGCAGAGAGCCATTTCAAAGTTTCCTGATTTAAAGTCTCTTAACCTAGAAGGTATAATCACAACAGTTCCTTTAAAGAACTTGTAGGAAAAGGTTGCGCTTTCTAGAAATTATAGCATTCTCTTACTCAATGTCAAGCATAAGTTCCTCCCCAAAACACAAAAACAGGCTGGGCAATGACTGTTAGTTATTTTTGTGTGAAGATTTGGCTCCATGAAAGAAGAAGGAAAGAGCAGAGAAACTGAGACAAGGTGGTCAACAATCACAAGCTGGGAACAGGGTCCTGGCAGGGAGTCTAGTAACACACATTCTAAGATGAGGGCAGACAGAACTGTAAGCAAAAGGACTATCCTTCATTTTTTGATAATCCTATATCCAAAGAAAAGACTTGTACATTTTCTGTAAATGAAAAGGATGATGTAAACCCACCATCAGTTCCTCTTTCCATCTAGAAAAACATTATCTCTAACACTGCCTAGCTAGATGAGTCCAGAGAGACAATACTAGTGATAAAAGTGATGAGGAAGGAGAACATAATAAAATTCTGAGACATGGTTCACCTCTTCACGCTGAGATGCTTTTGAAAATAATGTATTTTTGAATGTGCCAGTGGTCAGTTTTTCAAACCACAACTAGTTAGAAAAGAATATCAACACTCAGCAGCATATTTCAGCTGTGTCCTCATGTCTTTCTTGAGGGCTGTCATAATGTAAAGATTAAAAACTGCATACTTAATTGCTAGTGTTCTGTTCTATTCAGATGTAATAATTAACTTTCTTACGTTGTGGTTTTGATTCATAACAATCAGAAACAATGTCAGTTCTCTTGATCAGCTCCCTTGCTCCAATGCCTGCCTCATTTTTTGCTAGAAGAGTGAACCATTTGCATGAGAGTAGTATGATTTAACCTAAAAAGAGAGCCTTCAGATCAGTTAATCAGACTCTGGAGATTTTCTTCAAGCTAATTACTTGAGGAGCAGAATGGATTTTCTCTTTGATTTTAATGCCTAAAGGAATTTCTGTCCACTTCCTCTGCACGCAAAGAAAAAACATGTAATGCATGTGCAAGACACTGAATCTCCAGTATACAGCTTCAAAATAATAACTCAAACAATCTATTGAGAAAGAGATCTGAAAGTATATCAATATGAAAAAATGCTAGGTGGACAGTTAAAATATTTTAGTATTGCATATGGAAGTTTGACCTCTTTTCTCAAGGGTTGTATGAAACAATTGGAAGACTAGATGGAAGGAATCCATGTACAAAGATCGAGACAGATACATTGACTGTGACTTATTACTCTATTCTCTTTTATTCCTTTGGATATTTTACTAATGATTTTATCTTTTTGACAATCAAGCAACTATTCTTTTGTTCCTTCAGGTGTAATTTTAACAAGGTTATTTATAATCAGTAGATTATAATCAGTTTTACTGGCTAAAGAGAAAGAATAGTAATATCCAAGCTGTAACTGAAAATAACACTCCTTCAGGTAATAGAGTAGTGGCTTATGATCTGGTGTTCAAGTTCCCATATTTAGACTCAGATGACAAATCCTAAATCTTCTAAACTGAAAGTCTAAAAAAATTCATGATCTTATTGTTGTTAACTTCCTTTCTTTTTTTATACTGCTTTTTTGCAGTAGTTTTGCCACAGTTTTAATGAGTTTTATATATTTTTTTTTCAAAGCCCATCGTTTATAACTCCTATTGAAATTGGAATATTGGTCTGATTGTGATTGCTGAAGTCCTAATATATGAATCTTACTTCTCTCCAATTCTTTGAAAGCTTGAGGTAGAGATGGATGCAGAAGCTTCTACAGGGTCACTCATTATTCTCAGGCTATGGTCATTTGAGGCAAAGAAAATAATGCTGCTTTGATTTAAAGTGATTTGATATGGGGTGAGGCTCTAGAGCATGTCTGCATTTCTCTATTATTATCTTGAAAATTAATAGGCAAGAGAAAACTCACAGCTAAAAGAATGCTCACTGCCATTCCTCCTTCTAATGAATTCACTGAAACAGAATGTTTAAGTTCCTTGTGTGGGATCTATTTGCAGTGTTCATTTTTATATAAAATAATTGAAAGTACTGTTCACCACAAGAGAGTGTGAAATAATCCCATGGTTTTGATTGCATAAAATAGCACTTACCTTCTTTCCCTTAAAAGAGAAAACCTCAGGCTCAAAAAAGGAGTAACTGATGCACCAGAGGGTGTCGTAATACCTTTAGGATAATGCTAGTAACTGTGGCCTTGAGAAACATAGGCACATTTGCAGGATTGATGTCTTCATTACTTTCAACCTGTACAACATAACAGCAATATAAAACATTCTTTTCAAATTCTTGCAATTATCGGTATGTCAGTTGTGCCTTTTCCATTTCTAAAATGAAACTCATAAACACCTGCATTCTTCATAATAAAAATTAAGACCCTTTGTGACCAGCTAAAATGGTTGCATGCTTTTATTAGCTAATGCCATCTTTGGTTGACAAAGGGATAGTTTTTACATGTTCATTTTTCAGAAAGCTTCTTGATGGATTTTTGCAATATGCTTAATATTTTTCAGTATTCTCTGGTGGAATACAGACAATGAGATGTGAAGGCTGAAAGAAATATGAAAGAGTTCATTAACTTGAAGAATTTGTGATTTTTTTTCTCTGTCTTATCACACTTAAATCAACTATTTATCTGTTCAGACAGAAACAAAGTTAATTGTGTAAAAATACTGAAATTATTGCTACAGTTCAAAAGAAAAAGTGGTATGTGTGCTTTACTACAAACCAAAATAGTTAGAAAATTATCTCTATTTACCTATTTCTGTCATAAAGATGAAATAATGTGTCCAAAGTACAAAGAACATTGCATTCTGAATAGTATATTCATAGGTACAAATCAACAATATTCAATGAAACTATGAAATCTATTGTTAATTTAAATCTTAGAGAATGGAAGATGACTAATTTCCACACTTTTCCACACAATTAATATCCAAAAAACTTCACAGAATAAGTATCATTTAATTGTGCTCTTTTTGTTAGACTTGAAATAAGCAAAATATTTTGGATGTTTACCACATAACAGTGAATGTAAAAGTTATTTTAAAAAAGAAAGGTAACATCTATGCATCTCTCATTTTTTCTTTTTTATATAAGTATCTCAAATTGCCATAGAAGAATCAGTGAATACGAACTGCACTGGATAAAAGTGTAAACAAATTGTGTTGTGTGCAGTTACAGAAATACAGGTGTGAGTTTGAACTGAACCTTTTCTATGGAAAAGTCGATTCTTCTGCTAATGGAGCCTAATACTTTATTTGGAGAAGCCAAGATAAAAGAGGAGAATCAGCCTTGTAGAGTTTCTTTTTTTTACTTTGAAAAAAATCATGCATAATAAACAAAACCACCTTCCATGAATACTTACATATAAACTAGTAGTTACTGTGGAACCAAAATTCTCCAGACTTTACCCTCATCAATAAATAGCATGGCTGGAACGTGAGCCAGCTAGGAATTAAAACATCAACTCAGTTGCCTGCTTGGACATTTATTCCTAACAATGAGTATACATATCCACAAATTCCTACTGTTGGAACAATAAGAAGTTTACAAGAGGTGGAGCAGATCCAGAGATGATGTGAAAAAGAAGTTGTTTTGCTGCCTTCTCCTCTTGAAACTACTTTACTGTTTCCTGCCTGCTTCAGGGAAATACAGATACATAAATTAGTAGAGTTTTTCTTCTGAAATGATTAGCTTGCTGAGGAAGAAAGTGACAAAACATGTCACTTATGACATGATATATCTGTAAACAAATATATATGGTTATCTATATATATGCACATGCACCAGATGTTGAAGACCAAAAAGAAATCATGGTCCTTTAGCGTGACCTGTTATATTTTAGGAAAGAACAGAATTTCAGAGAGTTTTTGCTTCTGCAGAATGCTGAGTAATTTTTTGCTGACTAAGAGTGTATCATTTATGTTTGAAAGGCATGGATAAGTTGTTCTGGGAGGCAGAACATAAAATAATTCTCTTCAAATGAAGGTATTTCTTATTTTCATATGCTGGGACTTCAATACACAAATCCATTCTTTTTGCAGTCTGTTTTGCTTTCCATCATCATACACTTGATAAAAATATGCATTAAAGCTTTTGAAAATTAATCATACATAGAAGAAACAGATTTTCTTGAAACAGAATGGAATGATAATAGAGGAAAATTTATATTTGATAAAATTCATGTTTTTTTTTTTCAAGGAAAAGCAACAGAACATAACCTGAAGCATTTATGACTCAAATATTTGCTTTGGCAGAAGCATCAGTTCATCTTGCCTTATATCAGTATCACAGAGATGTATGCACTTGAACTACAAGGAATTAATTTGTTCCCCACCCAGAGAGCATTTTTAAAATAGCTGATGTGATAGAAAAGAAAGCATCAGCCAAAATAAAAAAAAAGAAGAGATCTAATACACTTCTTCAATGACTTCTTACTGAGTTACGACACTACAGCTTCCACAGACATTCTACATTTTTGCAGACTGTGGTGCAAAACACTTTGAAATTACGAAGATCTTCTCAGATAGATCATTATCAAGTGGATAGTCTAAAAGAAAACAGAAAAGAAAGAGGAAAGATCAGAAGAGAAGGCATTGCAATTTATTTTTGTAGGTTACCTCTCATATTCTAAGTACCTTGAAGTGCTTTACAAAGTAATGATGTGTTAACTACTTGTAGCAAAGCAACCATTATGAAAGGAGTAGCTATTATGTGCCAGCGACTCAAACAGGTCCCAGCAAGTTTCCTGAGTTGTTGGGCTATATTGTTTGGATCCAGGAATAATTGGGCTTGGAAAGTTGCAGGTGCAAATAACAAAAAAAAACCCCTGCCAACAAACTTACATTACTTTTAAGAGCTTTTTTTAAAAAGCTGACCATAAAATATTGTGAAAGTATAAATTTATTCTTGTAACTCAGCAGTTTAATTAGTTTGGTCTTTTGCAGGTTTTTGTTTGTTTGTTTGTTTTAGAAAAGTTGTAGGAAAACTAAAATTAAAATAGCCCTGTCATGAGAGCTTTTGTGAGGTGGAAGGAATGTATCAATCAGAGGGAGGATCAGATCTTAAAATTCAATTTGAAATGATCAACGGCTGAGGAAGAACTCAAAGAGGGAAACAAGCTGCAGTCCTTAATCTTCTTCTGTTTCATTCCAAAATTATGCTCAGAGGAGGATGGACAAGATAGTTGAAGAGCCTGCATCAGGCATAGAAGAGATACTGCCTTTTTCAGGCTTTAACTGATAAGCTTATCTACATTAAGTCTGTATGGAAAATCAGTGTATAAATTTCTTTATCAGGTTGGGAAACTAGATATGGCTTTGATAAAGGTTATGAAACAATTAAATTATGATCTTTTCCCCTATAAGCAATTTTGAATTTGGATTTCCTCAATACAGTTCCCATACATATAACCACCCCCCCAAAAAAAAAAAAAGAAAAGCCAAAAAAGAAGAGACCATTACAATCGTTCAAACCTCAAACTTGTCTTGGTCTTAGAAAAAAAGTAACTTAAAATACTCTTTATGGAAAAGATTTCTGAACAGGGAATATAACAAGGCTTGATTTTGAGAGTCATGTAAATGCTATGACACCAAAAGAATAAGAAGACCTATCAAAAGAATGTTTTTAAAATTAGGGAAGCATGAAAGTGTAGTATCCAGAGTTTAACAGACCTTGAAATACTCAATCAAAATACCTTGCCTAGTGACATTTCTCTGTATCTCTGCACAGTAAGTTTTGAATATTCACCAGAGAGATTCAGCAAAGAGATAAGGCAATATAACAATCAAAACCCATGAAGGTTCTAGTTTAACATTTAAAGTATTACCATCTGACATGACAACTTAAGAATTGTTCAGGGAGATCTGCACATAATAAACTTTAGACATTGTATCCTCACAGTGTAAAAGCAATATGTGGCCCAACATCTAAAATTAAAGGGGAAATATTATTATAAAATTGTTGATTAATCTGCTATTACTACACTAATAAAATAGCATATTTTTGCTAGACTTCAAAATCAATTTTACTTGATCAGCAGGTAACCCCTGTATGTGATATATTTTTGAAAGCAAATTTGTCAATTTGCTCCATTTTTGTTCCAAACCTCATGTCTGTTTTGTATCTTAGGTGCCTGCACACAATAAATAATCATATGCATAGCCTAAATCAGGAGTTTCTCTGTCCTAGACTTCAGTTAGTGGCAGAAGCTTCTGGCTTGAAGCCTTGAAAAAGTGCACTCAAATGATTTGCAAGTTTTATTGCTTTTAAAATACTTATCAATCTTATTAATCAATCAAAATTATTTTTAAAAATTGATGATTTCTGTAGGATTTATATACTTCACACTGTTGTTCTTGTGATAGATTTGACATAAAACTCAAGGTATCACAGGAAAATGTTTAATGAAGTTGCCCATCCTTATACTATTATTTTAAGTTTTATAACATTACGAAGCTTAGTTAAGCATTTCATGTTCTTGTGAAACACTGTTACTGCCACATGCTCTTCTACTCTTATTGAATATCAGTAGTGATATTTCATTTCTAGTGAAATGAAACTATGCAGAATTAAATTGCTCAGCAGTTCTTTGGTGCTCAGCAGAG
>JAOXNG010000026.1:73505448-73517468 GCA_028566535.1 Scolopax minor | reverse complement strand
TCCTATAGTGAATTGGTTCATTCTTAAAACAAGCAATTATAGCATGTGAAAGAATAAGACAGAATGAAGAAATTAAATGAAAGAAGAAATTCCATATTATGAAGTATTGCCCCATGGCTGCAAAACAGTAATGAAAAAAGTGAGAAGGAAAAAAAGAGGACATGATGAAAACAGACCAGTATTCTTAGTGACTTCAGTAAGCCTCAATAGCACTATAGCTATTTACACATATATCAATAAATTATTCAAAAGAACTTAATGAAATTCAAGAGAAAATATTATACTGTACTAAAAATGAAATAACCAAGAATTTATGAAGAATTCATTAAAATGAAACATGAAATGAAGTATAATTCTGTTCTGTGTCAGAAGCAGAAGAAAATATATTCAATTCCATACACTATATCTAATAGTGAGACCTTACTGTGTAGTTGAAAGCAATTTATAAGACTGAAATCCATGCCAGACAGAAAGCAAGAGTCTGCAAAATGTATCATGAGTGAAAACAGAAGTAAAATATACAGAGTTTAAGTTCTCTGACTCATGCTCATTTTCTGCTTCAGGTATGGATGAGTGTCCACAAATAAACTAGTCAAGGTTTTTATCCCCTTCCTAGTTCCCAACATAAACAAAGCAGAATACAGAGGAAATATAAGACACCCCCATGTTAATATTCTTTGTTGAAAAATGGAACAAACCTCAGTGAATTATTGCTTTTCCCATAGAGATGTGCAAGAAATAAATTGAGAAGAGTTGAAAAATACAGAGTATTGTACATCTCTGCATCGATATAAGTGGGCACTTAAGTGGAGTAATCTTCTTCTGGAACTAGGCAATAACAGATCACTTCTATTACTTAGACTGCTCCTGAGGGAGTGGAGGTATATGTTACCCTTTATTTAAGTCTAGAATGAAAGTGACAGTCTACTCCTGTGTAATTTGAATTCTTCTGATATAGGGATCCATGTTCTTTCATCTTCTTGTCACTGCAAAGGATTTGGAAGAAATAAAAAAACATCTTGAGTTTGTTGCTTTACATATATTTTCCTCTATTTTTCTCCACAAGCCAAAAGAGAGTCAAGGCAAAATAAAAGTGCTGTCAGTTTAGGATGAAATGCTTTCTTTAAAACTTTAATATTACTGTTTCCATATTCTGTATCTTTTTCAAAACATTTTTTACTTATCTGGCAGTACACAAATCTTGTTAACAGGAAAGCAACACGAACTTTTATTTTACAGTAATAAAAATCTTTTGTCTTCGTAAGCAAAACATGAATGAGGTGCTTCTAATCAGAAATTCTTTCTGATAAAAGGTTACAAAATAAAATTAACTCATATGGTGAAATAACTGAATGTTATGTTTGAATTTATAGAACATTCATTTCATACATCCTCTTAATTTCACAAGTATAGGAGTTATCACAGAATCGAGATATCACAGCCTAGCAAATTACCATACATCATCGGAGCCATGATAGCTTTCTAGAAGCAAACCGTCACCTATCTGTAAGGGCAAAGTAATACAATTCAGCTTAACCTATGAAGAAAGAAGGTTACACTAATTTTGCGCTACTGAACACATGCCATGGGATTAAAGCACGTATCTTAACAGTTATATTAGCAGTTAGGCAGAGAATTATTTCAGCAGAAGACATTTTAACTTGACAGCATATCTAGTCTCAAGACAGTGACTCACAGATGTCCCACACCACCATCCAAGCAACAACAATTCAACAGACAGCCATTGATTTACAAAAGGAGTTCATTCTAATAGTGTCTTTTTTGTGTGTTCAGAATTCCTACCTTTTTGTTTGAGCTGAGGAATCTCTTTCTCTAAACAGTTTAGGATTCACAGGTTAAACAACCGTCAGCCTGCCTTCTTTCAAGGTCCAGCTCCAGTAGGACTCAATAATGTACTCAAATTATGCCCAAGATGCAGTGGGGGAGTGCCTGAGTTATCCCCAAGGGAGAGCAGCACTGTCACTTGCGTTCTAAAGCACACTGTAGGATCCTCATGCTTTACGATAATAGACTAGGAAGTCCTCAGGACACTGTGTGTGCTTCAGCCTGATGAGTTAAAGCAGTATTTTGCAGAGAACCACCTTAGTAATTTGTAGAGTTTGCTTTTCCTTTCTTTCTATGCAGCAAATATTTGTTCCTTCTCTCTCCACAGAAATGCCATATTTTTCCTCTTGGGATTCTTTTCAGGGACACATCAAGATCCACATATTGGCAACAATTGTGTATTGTGATGGATAAGTAAACCAATTTAATATGAAAGTTTATTCTTTTTAGGATAAATGTTAGGTATTGTGTCCAAAAATTTTTTATTCTGAGCTGTTGTAAGACCTGATGTATAACCACTACAATCAATATGAAATATCATAACAGTAGTGGAAATGTCAAATATAATTTCCTACCTGATATAGTTTTGACATTTTTAATTCAACCTGCTCTTTCTTTTCTCTTGAAGGAATGAGAATGTTTTATATTCCTTGGAGATGGGCAGTAATCTATTTCTTTTTGTGCTACTTCTAATGATGTGTTGTATTTGTGACAGATATCTACTTCAGATGAAGCCAGCCACTTGGTCCCCTAAACTAGACTTATTAGAAGCAGTATTTAAAGAGCTTATGCTCCAAAACTGGATTTCAGCTCAAGTGTCTGAAGGTCTATAAATTAAAATTAAAAGTATGAAAAGGAATTATTTTTGTGTCACATCTATATGAAATATGTAGAGATATAAATATAATACAAATCAAACACTGTCTTTCTCTTGTTCTCTTTACAAAAGTGTAGTTTGCCTAATATTTCTCAAAAGTGTTTCTTAATTTTGCAGATCTCATTCTTTGTCAGTGTACCCAAGCATTTTGATGCTTTCGGGAACTAATGTCAGAAAAGTGGATATTATATGAAACAGTGGGATCAAATTTACTCAGTACAAATGCTTAGAAACCTTTTTAAGGCCCCATATCACCTCATTCACTTCCCAAGGAAGGAGCAGGATGGAGATGATGAAACTGAAAGTCCATGGGCTTTTTTCTGAGTTCCACTGTAACAGTGAAGAAATAACCCTCTGAATCTGTTACTTCAGAGGTTCTGGCCCATGTGCCTTTGGCTTCATTAATATCAGGAGATCATAGTGAGTCACTAAGATTATTATGTTCATCAGGGACACCATGGGGTGTAGTAAAAGTTTACCCAAGATCCTAAATAGACCTTTCTGGAGCACTGTGACAAATTCACTATAATATTCTAGAATTTGAATGAATGAAATTTCATCACAAAGTATAAATTAATATTTTAACACTATATAAGCCACTTATTTCTTTTTTTAATCAGCATTTAATTCCTGCTCTACTTAAATAAAACATTATCTTTTCTAGTCATCCGATTTCTACAGTTCTGTTGAAAAAGAGAAAAGAAAAATGCTCATAGGAAATTTAAATCTCAAAAATACACCTCTTTGATCATTCATCATCTTGTAATATTCCTATTAGCTTGTTTGCTTGCAATATTAATCTGCTCTTTGCCAGTGTTTTTTAATAGTAAATTTGTCCTATTCTTGGGCATTTTTGTTTTCATCAAGGGAAAAGCCCAAAACACTAAGATACATAATTTTTTTCCACACATCTAAGCTGTATCAAACAACACTGTATTAAATTGTATTGAACAAACCCCAGCCACTAATAGCCCCTAACTATTAGTTGATTAATAGTATTTTAAATAGTGATCACAGAAAAGGGCCAAGGGAACATTTCTCTAAATTTAGTCTCCCATTGCCATTTTATAGAAAGCATTATTAGTTATGCATTGAAGAGCCTGGTGGCATTCACTAGTGATTCGGTACATAAGTTTGATTAAGTTAAATGTTAAGCAGTCTACTTCTTGTTAATATAAATGGAGCAAATTACAGCTGTAAATAGAAGGGCAGCTATACTAGACACAGCATCCCAAATGTCTCAAAGTAGTTGCTGTATTGTACTTGAATGGTTGATTTTTCTTTCCTTTCTCTGCTAAATTAATAAGAAAAATGTACAGAAGCCAAAAACCTAATGTTCTGCATTAGAAGTGCACTTCCTAGGAGCCCAGTCAATATATGTCCTTTTATCTTAGCATAGGAAAGCATTTAATGCTATCCAAAATCATTGAGTTTACACATGCAAGTGGTCCACCAGGCTTACCCTTTGCTTTGAAACACTGAAAAATAATTTTTTTGCTATCCTCTAGCTCTTCAGCTTGCCTTTATGCTATTTTCCATGCTCTTTAGTTTCCCTGTCTGTTTCCTTACATTTTGTCTTCTCTCCAAAGGAGAGGTTTGGTAAATTTATTCTGCTCGCTGTTTACAGCAAGAACACAAGGGAGCAAGCGGCCAATATATATTTCACAATTTTGGGTTGTATTAATTACAGTCAGGAGTTTCCCATAGTGCAGGATTGCTGAGTAAACAAAAATATCATCTTGGAAGCAAATTGGAGATTTGCAGAATGGAGTGCGAGGGTTTTTTCTGCCAGTGAAAAATTACAAACAATGCTAAAACCTAATTCTCCTAATAGAAATTTTGAGATGCTTAAAATGTCCAAATAAATACATGCCTCTAAGGAGTGTACTCCCTTTTTACCTCAAAAAAATCAAACCTCCAGACTTCTATGTTCCTGATATTTACTTTACTGAGGCTGAGCGAGTGTTATGACATAAGATTTTTATGTATTTGGTTTATGTCAAATAAAATAGATTCACCTGGAAGCCCCATCTGGTGTATATCATGATCAGAATATGTAACAATTAAAACTGCAAAGGAATTACAACAACCAAGATCTGGACTAAGGAAGAGAAAGATTTATGGACTACTACTTACCACATGATGCACTGTAATAAACAAAAATTAGAGGTACCTACACACTTGACAACTGTCAGGATAAACGTATGTTCAACATCCAAAGATTTTCACAGCTGTTTTCACAACAAATACACTGCGAGGGCTACCTGCAGGGTGGTCCGTTCCCCACATGTTTGGAAAGACCTGAAGTTTAACTGAGCTAGTAAGCATGTCTCGAGGCTGACTGTAAATAAGAAGACCTCAAATGTTGGAAAAGACATAACAGTATGTGGATTCCTTAAGAAATTTAGGGCAGCAGAAACACTTCAAAAACCTCTCTTCTCTGTCTGCGCAGGTTAAAGCAAACACACTCTATGTGTCTTATTTGTCACATTCTTTATGCAGTTACTCTCTCTAAACCTGTGACAGACAAAGCCCTGCACATCATGAGCCACGTTAATGCACAAATTCAGCTCCTTTACATTTAGCATTTAATGCCTTCCAGAAAGATAGATGTGTGTACTGCTTTGTGTATTAGTTGGAACAATTCCCATCGAGGTTAGTATTTACAGGACCTTTTCCTAATGATCAGACAGCATAGCTCTGAGCCCCACCAAGAAGAGCTGGGGTAAGGGCAAGAGCTGAGACCCTGTGAGTACCACTCACCGCATTGGTCCAGGGCTGGAGACAGAGGGACCACACGGTAAAGAGAGGTCAACTTGGCAGAGTATTCCTGAGTGAGATAGCAGTGTATAGAGACTTAGTGGCAGGCTTTTTTCCAAGCAGAGACTTTATTATGTAAATAATAAAATCAGCTTAGGAGATTCACCTCACATAGTCATATATGTCTACAAAATCTGAGCTAGTCACTTCAAACTTCCTTATAATCCATCGAAGGAGAAGACACTTCAGTATACAATTTGCCTGATTTATTTTAGACCAGGTGAATAGTATTTTAGGTCATTCTTTGTTTCTGCATAGACAGTGAATTGACGGCATGGCAGCCTGGTCAGGCATGTTATCCCAAAGCTGTTTGCCTTTTCTAGAGTTGAAGTATCTATTTCACCTGTTCTTACAAGGGCAGACACAGGGAATGCTGATTCTGTTATAAGTCTTGGAGAAATATGGTCTCTTTTGATACTGATGGTCGGTATCCTCTACATTAACCATATGAACAGTGTGAAAGGCTTCTGAATAGAAAATAGACACTCTGGACATCGGCTCCTCGTTACCTTGCAAATTTCTTCTGTGTGTAATATGTTGTAATTCACAAAACACAGACTTCCTGATAAGGGGTCATATTTCAAGAAAATGAAGCTGCTTCCAATGTAGTCGTGGTACCAAGTCTGAACAGAGAGTTCTGAATTCATAAAGCATGGGACATATCACTGCGTTATTGTCCAGCTAGGGTTTGGTCATTGCAAGGGGAAGGGGTAAATTCAGTGAGTAAAGCCAATATTAATTCAAGAAATGTATATTATAGACCCAAAATTACATATTGCATGATAAAGAAAAAATAAATAAGCACTAATCCATAGATAAATACAGCAAAATCAAAAAGGCACAATACAGGAAAATAAAAGAAAGGTTACATATACTATGAAAAAATGAAAATGAGCACCGTACTCTTTTTACTCATTGCGCAGTTTCTGGAAGAAAAGTACTGCAAAGAAATTGTTGACTTGCTTCTTTGTGCTTCATGGAAATCAAATCAATATGGGTTTTTTTCCTGTTAAAAGCATAAGTGTTAAGCTCGGAGGTATTAGAGTTCTTTCATAGAAAATTCATAATTTTCAGTCTTTAGAATTGTTGAAAATATTACTGGAATTTAATTATGGAAAATACCTTTCAAATTTGGAACAAGAATCTTAATTGTAGAACAAATAACACATGCTGCTCATGTAAATATATGAAGTTCCAATGAATATGCATTTTTATTTTATAGCATTTACCTATATACTATACCTTTATACTATAAAATAATACTATGATGAAATAGCTCACCTGAAGTATACTCATTGTGCATTAATATTATAGTCCATGAACTTACGGAGGTAAAATCTCTTAACTACTTCTTAAAATGTGAAAAATTTTAATTTCCAAGAGCTGTGAAAAAGGTTGAAATTAGGTCTTTCAGTGTTCATAGAGAACAAACCCTGCAATTTTTTCTGGAAAGGTTTTTGCTGTTGAATTATGATTTTTCCAGAATTTTTAATATATTATCTATAGCAAAACAATTTTCAGCAACTCCTCTACTGGAAATTCTCTGAATTATCAGAAAAAATACTTCTTTAGTCATGAACTCCTTATATATCCTAAAATTATTATTATTTAAGCTTTTAACGTGGACCTCATGACAAATTTGTAGAAGAAGACTGATTGGACTAAATAAGTCCATTTCTGCCTCCATAACCGACAGGACTCTACAACACTGACATATTGGTTTCTCTTTGCAGAGAATGAAGAAGTGAAGTCAGAAATCTCAATTCATGATTTGGCCATTTGCCATCTCATACCACGTTTGCTATAATACTATTCAAAGTTGTTGGTACAATCTTGCATTCCTTAACTTTTCTCTCCATTATGGCTTTAAACTTAGTTTTGTCTGTCTCCAGCAGATAATTCCTGTCCACCTCCACTTCATGGCATGACCAGAGTAAGTTGGTTGAAAAATTTAATTTTGCACTTCATATATAATATCCCAGCTAGACCTCCGCATGATTTATTATTGTAGAAATAGCTCTATATCATTCAATTGCACTGATAACAGAAAGAAACGCAAAAGAAATATCTGGTGTGGGTATGGATTAACTACTTTCAGAAAATTATTTAACAAAAGGGCTTGCCATATAAATTTCCTTTTAATTATCATTGAGTAAAAATACATTGTTTTTCTGAATAACTGATGTACTTATTTTCTATCCTATAAACATGCAAAATTACGCCTGGGATCAGCATTTGCTGGCTATCCTTAAAAAAAAAAACCAAACAAAAAACCAATATTTATTCAGTTCAAGGCACTTTGTCTGCCATTGAAATCCTACACAAGGAAAAGCATGATACAGAGAAAAACTACATTTTGCTAATCAGTGTCCCACAGTTTTCTCCAAATGCAAAGCCCACACTGCCCAGGATTCTACAGTCTGGAGGACTATTAGCAACGCGGCTGAAATTGGACACAAATAGAAAATTGAATCTGTGAACATAACTATCCACTAAGAGACATTTATATGTATATGTATATTCATTATGTAAAGACAACTGCAGGCTTAGTTTGATTAAAATCCAGCCTTAATGAAAAAACAGTGAAATGCCTACTCAGATGCCTTCAAAAGCATGAATCATTAACAGGGTTTCTTCACACCATAATTTATTTTAAATTCTGGTAGTTGCAGCAGTAAGTTTTAACCTTACACTTTTTCCTTATAGAAAATACTTCAAGCAATGAATAGCTCACTGATTTGGACCATTTTAAACTTAACAAATAAAATACTTTATGGTTTTTTTTCTATAGCATGTTCTCCAGTCATCTTGGGAAGTAAGTGTTCCTTATAAAAAGAACCACATTGAAACAATTCAAGTGCTTCAAAGCCTTAGGGTTCCTGCCAGAACTTGCTTTAATGTATGTGTTTTGTGAAATATAAACAAGGGGACAAAATATTTATGCCTACCCTATCATTATACAATTTGCCTTTTAAAAAAAATATTCTTAGGGCTAAGCATTTTTGAGCAACCTGCTCTAGTGGGAGGTGTCCCTTCCCATGGCAGGGGGGTTGGAACTAGATGATCTTTAAGGTCCCTTCGAACTCTAACTGTTCTACAATTCTATGATTCTATACACAGGAGTAAACAAAGTCCTATAGAAAGTCCCCTAAATTTCTTCTTTTGAACAAAGGTAGCAGTCAGAAGGTCTTACCACATATCTGTGCTGTACACGCATGTACTGTTGATCCTCCTGAAATTAGCAAGAAAGTAGTGACAAGGTCTGACGCAATACGGATTTTGAGTGTATCCTGTTCCCTGAGGGTTCCTGAACTTTATCCAATAAAGACATCCTTAGTTTTTCAGATTGATGTGTGACCTCCCACCTTCTCTTAATAGTTTTCAATATAACTGTTCACACAATTTTTCAGGGGGGTTGGAACAGTTTTCAATATAACTGTTCACACAATTTTTCAGCTTCAGAAACAGGCATTTCTCCATGACCAACTGCTGAGGAATAAAATTAAAGTTCACATAAAATTTAGGGATGACCTGGAAGTCTTCCCTCATGAATTAAGATCTCCTCAATGAAATAAAAATAAATAGGATTATCAATGCACAGAAATTGCATGGCATGGCCTTCCTAGAATAAGTAAATCACAGTATTCTAAATCAATTACACCATTCTAGAATTTTTCCTGAATAAAACCACAAATAATATTAGAATAAAACCACTACATTTTGTGACACAAAGAAGAGTAACTTGGAATTACTCCTGAAAGCGGCTGCATCAGAAGTGTTGTTTTGGAAGAGCAGAACATTCTTTTCTTGGAAATGAGATCTACAGGTTGCTGTTCTCTCTCCGTATCAAGTAATTTTGAGTCGGACCATCCTCTGATGAGATAGGAATCTGGATAAACATTATTTTGAACTCATTAGACCATTCTACTTCTTTTGGCCTCCCACACGTTAATCATCAATAAGGCAACAAGGTCACCATACTCAGATTTGCTCACAGCTATAAAGGACCTGTTTTAGAAAGCTGAATTTTAATGTACTAGAGATTCAGACCTTAGATGATTATAAAAGCTTGCTACCTAGAAACAACAACAAAAAAAAAAAAACAAATGCCATCCAGAGGTTTGTTTAAATTGACTTTAACGACTCTTCATTTCAAGCCAATAAGCCTGATGTGGCATTTGTAAATTAACAAGCCTGTGGCTTAGCTGATTTTCTTTCTACGGGTCCAGAGTGCAAGCACTGCAAATCACCCTGTGACTTTTTTGTGCCACAACAATGGCTTGTACACTCTACATTAGGGCACTGAACAGGAGATTGCAGGTGGGTTTCTAAAAACCTACCCATTATACTGTTTTTCCTTTGAGAAACAGTTTCACCAAAGGGAAATAAATGCAAACAAGAGTTTCCAATGAGGACTGGCTATCGCTATCTGAGCAGTAGGTGTTCTGGGAACAGGACTCTTTTCTGTGTGTTATCTAATGAATGAACCAATTTGCTTTCTCCTAAGGAGAAAAAATTGGAAGAGGATTCCATCCCACTTAGTCAATATTAGTCAATATTATTCTGCCTTGGTGAAGCTAGAAGACATTTAAAATACATACATCTCCCCCTCTAACTCTATACTCATACAGATCACAGCAAATTACCAGCAATGATCAGCTTCCCCCATTTGAACACCCTGGTCTACCTTTGGCAGAAATGAGCCACTTCAGGCAACCAAATTGCTATCGGAGAAATAAAATCAACGACTGTATTGTCTCAACAGCTGCTGACAGTGTCTAGTTGCTTGCAGGATGATGTGTTAGCATATGGTACATGCCCTCTGAGATAAGGAAGGCTACATATTATTTGGGGAACTGGATTCCAACAAATACCTTTGTTTCTGCAGTTTCAGCAGAGCTCTTCACAAGTGTGAACTCTGATCCATCTACTTTGTGCTAAGTGCCAAAAAGACCATGACAGAAGAGACTTGAGGACAGCATAATTCAGATTCTTTGGTTGTTATGCCTGTACTGTAGACCTGAAAGAGATGTTTTGATATTTCACTGGTGTGGATAAAGGCTGCCTAATCCCCTTGCACAGTGAGCAACTGTTCATGCGTTTGTTGCTGGCATTTCACTGATACTCTTTTTACTCTGTAATACCAAATCTTCAGGCCTGTGAAAAGCACATTATCCCATTTTTAAGTGAAGTTTGGATTTGAGAAAGTTGGCACTCTAGAATGCAAACCAACATATATACAGAGGGAACACAGGAAAATCGACCTATTAAAATTTCTTTTTGTATCCTATGAATGGATTTTGCTCTGGTAAGGGTATATGCTGCTAGTAGTTCTACCAGTTTCTCTGCTAGGCTATCAGGTAACTATCAAAATGGATGATTGGGAGTTCTTTTGTTGTGGGTTTTTTGTTTTGTTTAGTTTTTTATTTTGCTTGCTTGTTTGTTTGTTTGTTCATTTTTCCCCAGAATACTACATTGATCTGGTATTAACCTATCTTTAATCAGAGCTCAAGTTTATTCAAGTCCTCACCAATTGCTACACCACATGCTCCTCACTGTCCCACATTCCTCTCTCCTGCCTCTTCCACCACAGAAAATAGCTAATTAACAGCTAGGAGATGATGTCACTCTCTGTTGCAATTTACAGAGTAAAGTACTCAGGAATATAGAAAGTTTTGTACAATGCCTTTGTATCATTCTTATGGGTCCAATATGTGTGGTTTGCTGCAATCTAACTAAGTCTTTGTGTTAAACCCATTTACAAGTATTAGCAAGCTTGAATATAATGAGATCTTTTCACTCAGTGAGATTTGGGGTCTTCACAGAAAAAACAGTGATGGAGCACGTGAGGGATCTTTGTACAGATGAGGTCTTTCTTTGATGAGCACTGCCTCTGATCTCAAAGAAATGCTGTGGGCCTCCTGATCATTCTTCTTCCCAATCATATCAATATCCAACAGAGACAGCACAATTCTTACCATTGCATTGTAAGTGCTCTACTATAATTAATCTTTTTGTTGCACTCCTCCCTGAGTGATTTCCTTTCTAACTAGATATTTCAAAGAGAGGAAGAAAAATAAGCCTTGAGTTGCAGCTATATTGCTGGCTTTATGAAGATAGTAAAGCCAGGCAAAAAAATTCTCCAAACTCGAACAGCATTCCTTGAAACTGCAGATATCAAGCAGACACTGTTCAAAATAAAATGATACATTTTAAGGAAAATAAAAACCCACCTCTTTTAAGTCATATAAACTAATTATTTCATATTCAATCACATGAATTCATTCTATTCCCATTTGCTACTAAGAAAAAATGGACAATTTAGGATAAGGCTCATGAATTTTACATCAAGGGTAAAATACTCTTCCCGCATCTGTTCTCTCGTGGTCATCTCCTGGGGATTATTCATGATGATACTGCACACTGTAAGTCTGTAATTGACACTGTAAAAATTGGGGTTCCACTAGGGCTAGGCATT
>JAOXNG010000026.1:73462664-73479416 GCA_028566535.1 Scolopax minor | reverse complement strand
CGAATTGTCATTGTGACATCATAATGGCCAAGTGTCTTCGCTGTGAATTGTCATTGTGACATCATAATGTAGAAACCCAGATTTGCTACTCCAAACAATTCTAATCCATGGTTTTTTTTAACTTCTGGTAAAAGAAAATTAGTGTGCTATAACATATCAGAGATTGAAATGCCAAACCACTAATAGTATAAATAAAATCTTAAAAAGAAGTTAAAAATACATGCGCTCCAAAACAAGCAAGCCAATGTAATTGGGGTAAATAAGAAGAGACTACTTAAAAATTCATCCTACTTTGGTCACAAAATGAATACTGCTGTGGCAATATAAAATTATCCTGGGAATTTCCCCCACCCTGAAAAAGAGAACTCAACAGTTACAAAAGCTGAGAATCACTGATTTTACAACTGAACTTCTATATGGAAAGGATGAAGGTTGTATTCATTTTATTAGCATGTAAACTGTATTGCACAAATGTGGTTAAACAAATCAGAGTTGTTTGGGTAACACATGTTTATTGAACAAGCAATTGGCTGTATCCATCCAGGTGGATGTTCTCAGTAGGGAGTGAGGAATCCTGGGCTCTCTATCCAGAATGTAACTTTGATTTATTTTTTTCTGCATTTCTGGGCTTGTCAGTAGGCATTAAACAACTTTTGAGCATGTCTACTGAATTAGACCTCACTGGGGACTTTTGTGCCTATTTTTCTAATCTCTCTTGCACTTGGTTGAGACTGTTCTGAACATGCACAAATATTGTACTTGGGCAGCTTGCTCTATTGCCAGCACAGGGGAATTCAGTGGTCAGTGAGGGAATTACCTAACTAGCTCAGGCATGCCCTGAAGGAGGCAGTTTGTTTTGGTTAAATCTTGAGAAAGAGATATAAAGTCTGTCTAAGCCTTCTGGTTCCAGACACCATTCTGACATTTCAGTGAGATGCTGATGGAATAACACACTGAACCTTGGAATCCTCATTTTTCACACTGCTGGAATACAGATATGAGTGTCAGTCGAAGTGTCCCTTTCCCTTTTTTACCTCAACTCTCTGCAGATTCAAAGGAGAAAATATACTGGGTGTCTAATCCAAAAGTTTGTACTTCCTCCTGTTTGCAACAAATTTAATTCTCCAATGTTCTTTCAAAAGAAGGTACCTTTTTCCTTAGGAATGATTCTAAACATCTGGTTTTGGATGGGATTTTTGCTAGTGTAATCAGTATTTTTATTTATAAATATATTTTTCCGAAAGAACCCCTTGTATGCTTGAATACAGATTTATCTAAACTATCTTAGACTATTTATAAGATCTGTTCTGTTTCCAGCTCTGGCTTGATTACATCCCTAGTGTTCTCTTCAGTTTTCCTTCTGTGATTATGCAGGAGTTGTGAGTGGTTTTGAAAGAGACATTTTTATTTCTATGGTAAATAATATGCTTAAAAAGTAATTTTCTGTAGCAAGTAGTTATACCAAACATAAATATAGACTACCACAGCTCTATTGAAGATTTTAGATATTATTTAGGTATTATTATTTTGGGACAGTTTGTCCACAGAGAAGTCAAAAGATGCACAGATCTTAAGTAAAGACAGTGCATACGATGCTTCATGTAAGAATGGAATGATGTGTTAAATATTAATCTGAATTTCTTAGCATTTTCTCATTTCATGCCACAACGCTACTGTTTTTTCAGCTTAGTTGTCTCTCCTGATGGAAACTTGTTCCATGTAGTTTCAACAAGTTTGTGTACTGGAGATAGCAGAATTTACTGATAGTAATAAAAATTTGTTACAGATTTCATCTTGTTTTCTTTTTCTACAGTGTTTCTTTAATTGGCTCCTGCAAACACCATAACTAATAGCTGCATAAAAGGACTTTGTGAAACTACAGTGGTATTTAAGGGTAATCATATTTAAATTAAAGGATCTTGGAGGCCTTTGAACTGATGGGATCCCTTTAGTTTTTTGTTGAAGCAACTTGTACTTCAGCAAAAACGACAAGTTTGACTTTCAGCAATGGAATGCAAAGAGGCTTGCAAAATATAAAAATGTTTTTGAGATGGGATGACTATTATTTTAACTATTCAAAAATTTACTAACTGGATTAATTTTACAAAAGGAAGAAAAGAATGTGTAACTGAAAATAAAAGTTTGCTACTAGAAATGCTAGGTGTAACACCATTTAATGAAAAAAACAGAAAAAACAACTCATTCAAATTTTCTTTTACAATCTTTCTATAATATCTTGAGCGGTCTCCTTTTTCTGGCTAGTAATACGATTATAAACTTTCCATTGCACTTACCAAAAAAAAAAATTGCATCTAAACTTGCTGTTCTGACCTAATATGAAAGCCCAAAATATGACAGCATATTATGCCATGCTTTTAGTTATTACATTTGTGTGTCAGTAAATGTATTCTTAGCAACTAAATACCTTTTATTGTTTGTTAACATTTGAGTTCTCTAGGGGAACCTTTGAGGAGAAGATTGCCATGTACCAGAAGACATAATTTTGCCCTCAAGACATTATAAAATGGGGTTAAAATATATATACTTACTGCACTTTTCACCTTCTGTGAAACATCAAATGTACAATCACAACAGACTTACATTTCTAAAGCAGTATACTATCGTCATCTTTCCATTTAGAAGTAGAAATTAGTCATACATATAATTATATTGAAATTGTTTTGTTGACATGACATGGGGGAAAACATTTGATTCAAGTCATTGTAATTATTTTTAATCTTCTGATAGAACCTAAATACAAGAATCTCAGGAATATACATACAGTGTATATACACTTACGTTTATACTTATATATAAATACATATATATTTACATATTTTCCTCTACTAATTCTACTGTTCTAATTTCAAAATTGCAGTGTAAAGAAATACACAAGTTATTACATTTTATTTCATTACTTTATTTTTCGGCTTGCTGATAAAGTCTTGTTCCTTACTGCCACATGTTATCTTGAGAAGTCAGTTAACAAGTCCTCAAGCAGAAATTTCTGGGGATTGTTATACAGTCTTTCTGTCTTGTTTTCATATACTCAGGTAGATCTCAGTTCCATAGACCTTTACGTTTTTTTGACCTTATATAACAAGTAGCTTGTTTCCACTTTTTACAAAGAGCCTGAAGTCAGATAAACTGGTTTTGACTTAAGAATAAGCCAAAATGTATGTTAGAAAGGAGCCTTATTTGGTCATTCTTATGAATGACTGCCACTAGCTTGAAACCTTCCATACTGAGGTACTGAAAATGTGTTGCATGGATACTCTCGGAGTGTAGTAAGCAGAATTATCTTCTGTGAAGTATTTTCTACTATCCGTGGCCTTCAGTTTTCTGTACCATTTTCTGGTTTTCATGTCTTCTTAATGTGTTTGTTTCCTTCCAGGTTATATTCTGTCTTTTCAACAATTGCCTTAATTTTTAATACAATCCAAATACTGGAATACTGGATATTTGGAGTCACAAAGGAGATGTATTTTGTTTTCTGGAATCAGTTTTAATCTCTGTACCACAAATAACATATTTATGTTGATTGTTCCAAACGTTTAAATATACCTAGGGATAAGTAACACAGAGTGTTTTGAGAATGTAGGTAGAGATTAAAAAAATGTTTTTTTCAAGCATTTTTCCTGGAAAAAAATATTTACAGAATGTGTCAAGTAAATAAATTCACAAATATTCTTCAAACAGCTCTAATTGTCAGATCCGGAATGCTACCAAGTTAATTTATCTTTGATGCTCTCCTCTGCAACAACAATAACTTACAGATACAGGATTATTATTTTTTAATATGAATTCTTTCAAATCTGTATCTAATATTCATAGTAAAAATTGTGTCTCAGGATAACAGCTTGAAAATCTCAATGCTTTATGGCACCGAAAGAATATTCGTTAAATACCTGAAGCACTAGTTAATCTCAATGCATTTTTCAAAGCTTGTACTTTTAATATTATTCTATAACCAAGCTTGAGTAGCAGACGGGAAGTTAGATGAAACTCTACCAAAATAAGAAAAAAAAGGTCCAAGCAAGACTGAAAATCAGAATAACAGTCTAAATGCAATTAGAAGCAAGGCCAGAGGCTTTATGTGCCTCGTGAACATAAAGAAGTCAACAGAAGTCAACAGAAAGATAATTCTGCACTTTACTGATTGCTGAATCTTGACAACTACAGAGTGGGCGGAGGTAGGGATGCATGTGCCTTTTTTAAGAGTACAATGAGATTTACATGTGACTTTCTCTTCATGGAGATTATGCTGGTTTATTGGAAAAAGTCATCAAAGTAAGCTCATCAGATGGCTACACAAAAGAACATGTTATTAGTTAGCTTTTTAATGTGGCAAGATAATGAGCAATCTGAATTCAGCTACATCTTAGAGAGAGCTCTTCACAAGAAACAAAAGTTACAGTTTTCACTTTTCTCTAAAGACATGTATTACCAATAGAGTTTTGCAAGCTTTTTGCCAGTAAGAGACAAAGGGTTATTTTCTCCATAAAGCTCATCTTCTCTCCTAATAAAAATTAAACATAGATCACAGTAAAATGTAGGAGATGAAGGTCAAATGCTTCATTTTACTTCTCACCACTCAATTTTACAAATGTGGCCATCGACATTCAGGCATGCAAAACTTCACACTTGCAAACGCAGAAGAAAATTCCTTATGTTGTTTTTTTCTCTTTTGTTTTCTTTCGTGTAATCTCAGGGAAAATAAATACAGATTACTATCTGTTCTTTTGCACTATGTGCAAAAAGAAAGTCACATTTGGTCCCCTTTTTTATTTTGATATACAAGTTGTCATGGGACTTCTGTAGTTGAGAACGGTACTGCAGCAAGCAGAAATTAATCAAAGTGGCATACATAAATATGAATACATAAATGTACATAAATACCATAATAATAAATGCCTTAGCATTTTTTAGCTGTATAGCCTGCTACAATAATTTCTTATTTATGGCCATCAGTTTGTAATGAATTTAGGCACACAGCTCTCACTATCTATACCTATGGTTGCAGCAGCCATGCCTTTTGTAACTGCTGTGGCTGAATTGCTCAGCTGTGAGATAGGACAATCAAAATTTGCTTTTGAAGGTGTTTTGGGTAACAATGACTTGAGACAAATGCCTGCATGCTGTTTTCAGCTATAATTAATATATAGATATACTCACATTCGTCATCTAACAAATTATTCTCCAAACTTTGGTATAATGCCACCTAACACGATGACTGGCATCCACTATAATTTTTAACAGGATTTGCCTCTCAATGTGTTCTGTCCTGCATACAGTGCATTAAATGTCAGCCAATTAGTTCTACAGTTCCTTCATAATATCATGTTGTTTAATTAAATGCTGACAAGCAGACAAGATAATAAAAATAGAAAATAAATACTATTTTAAAAGCTATTTATGTAATGCAACAATCCCAATTCATTGCACTTAAAGATTCCCTACTATATGTTCATGTAGTTTTATCTTGTCAGCTTTTAATTAGTGACAACATCATGAGAAGTCTCTAGTTTCTGGAAAGTTAGCTGTCATTAACTGCTACCTTAATTTGAATTTGCTAGATGTTCAAATAAGATAATTGGAATTAGAATTTTTACGTATCAGTAATTTTTACCTGAACATTGTCTCATGTTTAGCCTTTTGATTTGAAAAAAAAAAAAAAGGCTTTGATGACTGCCTAATGATTTTCTACTATTTTTTTATATTGTTAAATCGTTAACCAAAGATTTATATTGAAGCAGATTGTATGATTTATTTTAGTTTCATAGGATAAATAATAATAAGAAGACAGTTGCTCTGAACAGATTTTTCTTGTTGTATACCTTGATATATCTTTAGTCTAGTGTTAACATTAAACATAAGATGATGTGTGCTTGGATTTATCTGACATTTACTTGTGGATGAAGTGTTCTCATTGTCCTTCCTGAAACTGCAATAATGAAGAAAACTGAAATAATGCTATTACTTTTAACATGATATGAATGTGAAAACATTTTTTAAAAATTATGTAAGAACCAATTTGTTTTAATTGAGTTACACAGCCTCTTGACTTTATAGGAAAATAACTAAAATAACAGTAAAAATACTAGAAAAGAACACATCTTACTCTACATTCTTCTCCTTATATTGTTTGCCTCACAGCCCCCAGACCTTTCAGCTGAGGCATGGCTTGAACCATATGCGATTTGTATCAATTTAGTAATCTACAACAGATTTCTCTTCTTCAAAAGAGATTTGAATAGATTTTTTTTTTAATTTTCTACTTCTTTGCAAACACATTTTTCAAAGGAGATATGGTCATCAGTTTGTATAAGACTGTCGGGTAAGATTCTTGCTCCTATTCGTACTTGATTTTGATTTCTTCTGCTGGTTACTTCTCAAGTGTTTATGAAATGATACTCCTCAGCTTGTCAAAATTTCTATTATAATAATTATAATTTCTATTATAACAAATGATAATTAGGAAGGTAAAATTGCACATTTTGGTTAATCATACTTTTCTTCAGGAGGATTCACCTTCACACAGGGGGTTAAAAGTACAGTTTAATATTTCACTTCACCTCAGACCTGCCATTGTAAGAGGTTCAACATTTTTTGAGTTTTATTTGAGTTTTTTTATTTTTTAAATTTATTTTGATTTTTACTGTTCCTGAATTTCACGCAATTTGACTATTCTTGTTGTCCACGCATACTAATCTGAATAAGATGTTCCAGATGCAGCTGAAAGAGAAACTTCAAGTATTGCTTCTTTAATCTAACTTGTGATGACAATCATTTTGTTGCCAATTCATGTGGCAAAACTTCTATCTGATGGGATGTTACATGTAGATCTTTTTCAGAATTTCCAGACTTCTTTTTTTTTCCATTGCATATGTACTCATAGAGATATATATACACACAGTTCAAATTACTTCCTATCTACAATATTTTCTCAAAATTCTGCACCATGTGGAAAGTCAGCACTGTTCTGTCATGTTTGAAATCTCTGCCTTCTCAAGAAACTAGGAGAGGTCCCTAATGTAGTAAAAGAGTTTCAGAATCCATCTATTGGCCTATCAATTTGCTGCCTTGTTCATATTGGGCTTATCAGAGGCACACCATGCAGGGCTGGCCTGCAAAATGATTTCAGGTTTGTGGAAAGGTGGAATGACTCTAATGTCATCAAAATAATTCTCCCTAAGATTATTGTATTCTCAGTGTTTTATGGTGAAATGTAGTCTGAGACTACATTTATTATTTATTCCTTGTGCTGTCTGCTTGCAGATACATTTTTTTCAAACGACCTTCAGCAGAGGAAAAGTGGTGGTGAGGGTAACTAAATCCAGCCTTTAAATGTACTGGTGAAAATGTTAATGAACTTACTGTTGGAGAAATGTTCACCAAAATGGACATACTGACTTTTCCACTGTCTCCGTATGTCTTCAGAGCATCAATTTTAGAAACCATGATTGGCAATTTGCTTCAGCTGCAGCCACCAATCACCAGCATGTGGGAGAAAACCATGATAGAATTGACAAACATATTTTTACAGCATGTCACATTCTCTAAACAAAACACCCATAAACATATGCCCTCTCTTTTGCGTCTCAAAATAGAGTTTCTCAGCAACAAAGAAAAAAAAACATGAACACTGAGCTTTGGTGGACCAAAACTATGTGGCACATCTTGTTTTGTTCTTTGCATACTTCTGTCAACTGATGCCACATTCAAAGCCTGCCATCAATAACAGGAAATTATACACACACACCCCTACTTGTTTCTTCAGTGCTTCTCTCAGACTTATAAGTAGTGGAAGCTTGTGGAGATGGAAAGAACTCAGTGTTTGCTGTTTTGGAGAATTGTTTATCTCAGAAGAAAATGCTAATGCAGATCTTCTGTTTCCTCTTTCTCCTTGTGTGTATATGTGCAGACATGTATGCAGACTCACAAAGATGTACGTGTATTTGAGAGAGTGGGGAGCAGAGCTCTTCAGAGCTTGCCCTGCCAGATTATAGGGAGCATATAAGTGGCAGATTAGATGAGTCATAGGATGTTCTGCACCATAAACTCTGTTGAGAGACTGGACTGTTGCTCTGAGAATGGCAGTGTGATAAAGGCGTTTATTTGGGGATTAATAATTGAAGACCACCAGGTACAGAATTATGGAGTTGAGTCCTGGCACTTCAGAAAAGAGTGTGCTACTACGACCAAGCAGCAAGAAGGTCTCCTGAATACCAGTCAGTGGGAAAAAAGCCAAAAAAAAAAAAAAAAAAAAAGGAAGGAAATATCTGGATTATGGTATAAAATATGTGGCAATCACAAAACATAATCTTGGTATGTGATTTGAAATATGTGGTTATCCACAGCTATTAATTACGCTGCATATAAATCTTCACAAGTAAATGTGTCAGGGCATATAGTGTTTTAAAAAAAGCTTTTGACCTCAAGGAAATGATTCTGAAATGATCAGCTCTATTTGGGCATGCAGAGGGTAATGTATTTGAGTAGCATCTTCTTACATGTTATTAAAAGTCCCATAAAAAACATTTTCTGCCCAATCTACTTCCTTTTTGCTTTCTCTTAATCTTTTTCTTTTCTTTTAATTTCCTGCTTTTTATATTGAGAGACTTATATAGCCCATTGCCTATCCTCAGTTGAATGAGCAATAAACTGCTTCCCTGGGAGTCAGAAACCAATGTTCTATGATGGTTTGGATTTTCAGGAAAATCAAAGTTGTTAGGCATCCTCAGGAACATGAAGGGCAGTTTGAGGCATGCTCATCCTGCTCCTTGACCCAAGCCTTGGACTTCACATTAATTTTTAAGCTGTGTTTTGAACAAGTAAAAAGAAGGCTTTAGACTACATTAGTTGGTGGGTTAATAAAGATTATTGCCACTGATAGCACATCAACTTTCTTTTCTCCCTAGTGAATTTTTGACCATCTGCTGGTTTTAGAACATGCAATTATTTTTCCTAATCCAAAACATGTCTATGGTTTTATCAGGATATAAAACACTCTTGTAAACATCACTGGAGCGTACACATGGAGATAATGATAACTTATAGCACGCCTATTGCAAAGTTTAATTCTGAGAGTAGTCATTTCATACCATTAAAAGCAAATTCTTTATTGTCTGCACAGACACAAGGAATTAAAAAAAGGTATTTCTAAAAACCTATGCTCTTTCAGAAGACCATTTTATTTTAGATTTCACCACTGCACTCTCTGTAGGATTTGGGAAAGGGAAGAAATTTTGTGAAACTCTAACTTCCAGAAAATCTACAATTTGATATTTTCATACCTGAAATATGCAGTATTTTTTTAGCAGAGATATCTCCTGATGTAGAAGCCAGGGTTACCATTGGAATTGGGAGACGGTGCATCATGCTACCTCCCTAGAAATAAGCCTCTTTATTTTCCTAAGGGAAGTAATCTATCCCCTCTTGACAGGCCATAAAAACTTTTTGGCTTCTGCATGTCATCAGATATGAATCAGACACAGAACAGCTTTTAGCGACTGTACAGGTGCCCTACAACATTTGAAATCTAAGAAAGAAATACATTGCAGAACCACTTGAAAGTTCTTCACTGTGCTGATTAGCATCTTAAGAGTGTGAAAAAAAGAACCAGAATAAAGGTATCACTGTACCAATTCACAATGTTCACAAAATAATTATTGAGCTTTTCCTCCAAAATGCTGAGATTGATTTTCCTCCCCTCCCCTCCATTTTTATAGCTGTGATGAATATAAATAAGTCTCAGGAAAATTACTTCTCCACTGTTTCACAATGTTTCTCTTATCTAGCAGGCACAGCTGTCACATACCCAAATGCTTTTATTTACATTGTCTATGGATGGAAATATTAATGCTTATGTCCTTCAATGGAAAAAATACTTATTATTAAAGTACGTAGTGAATTTTAACTAGCCTACTAATTTTTTTTCCTGTAAGAAGTAATGATTGATTATCATTGACTAGTCCTCCTAGTCCTCTTTTTTTTCTCTCCCTCTCTCATACTGATGGCTGCCAGTGGATTAACTGCCAGATGCCTACTTTAAAACGTAGGCATACGTGAAAAGTTCACCTTATTTTCCATTCCTTTTGTTGCCATATATGCACTTCTAAGAAACCCTAGAATATTTCAACACATAAGGAAACATGTCAGAAGTTATGCTTTATAAAGCTAATGGTAAAAGCTTCTAAGAAAATAAATTAAAAAATAATTCAGTTAGAAGTTATTAAAGAAAAAATAAAAATTTTATACATAAATGTACTGGCAAGTTTTGAGTTTATACTTGAGTGGAAACAGTAAAATGAGATTTACTAGCTTCACTTTTCAGTGTTTATATGCTTTTATTTTTAGAATACTATATATGAGTTTAGAGATAAAACATTTAGGAACTTGCTGAATTTGTAATTTAAAAACTACAAAATCCACTCAAAATTATCTGAATGTTTTTAAAGTGATTATCTGTGCCTAAAGTATATTGTCCCCATGTTCTTTTCAGCAGTAGTCTTCCAGATATATCTGAAATTGATAGACAAATTGTTTTACAAAGTGAAAAATCACTGCTAGTTATGAATTACAATTTTTCTGTAGGAAACAATTTTATTAAATAATTTTAAGAAGATATTGAAGCTCATTTGATGGTGTGAGTGATATCAGACAGACAGTAGCAATCTCATATGCTGCAGGATAAATGAATTTTTATTATGTTTGAAAATTTTAAGGTTACATTCAGCTGCAGTTACCAAGTCCTCCATTATCATCATAGAAAACAATAAAATATGAAAACATTTTAAAATCTACAAAACTCCAGGCAAAGCTATTGGGAGTTTTGTGTGACTAGAGACAATACAAAGCTATCATTCTCTGCATACAGTTCTGGAAGCTAGGAAACTTTTGTAAATATATTTTGTGACAGTCTTAAATATTTTTTTTATAATTTACTGGAAAACATTCTTGTGGTTAACTATTTCACCCAAAAAGGCTCTTTGGGATGAAATAACATAGCATTATCTGGCTTATGATTAAAGTTCAAAGAGAGTAGGAGCATATGTTAAAAAAAATTCAATTAAAATACCTGGGTAGAAGATTTCAAGTGTAAGTGTCAAAACTCCATCATTTAAAAATATTATCTTTGAAGAAGTTGGTCAGTAAAGAGCAATAATACGTGGATTTGTATATTGTCCTTATCATTAAAACAGCAGAACAATTTCCAGATGTGTATCAAGCAACATAGACAGCATATGTCAAATGTATTTGATTCATTTTCTACATCACAAAAAGGTGAAATTTATCATATTTTTGAGTAATGTCTAATGAGGCACTCATATGTTTTACTAATCTGATAAATATTTATGTTAAATTTTAGGTTACAATTATAAATATTGAATTCTGTGTCATGAACTTTAAATTGGTTTATACTGGCTGACAATTAAAATGAATGAAAAATTATCACTAACATTATGTAAGGGAAAGACCAACTTTTTTTTTTTTTTAATTATATTTCTAAGTTAGAGACATAATATGCAATAATATAAATAAAAGACCATATTGTGAGTTGAGAGAATTATATTGAAAAGTTGGCCTTATTTTGTAGAAAAATTGTTTAAAAAAACACAGCAAGACCCAACATAAAGATGTTTGTTGTGTACATCACAGTCTATCTGTTTCTTCATTGTAGGAGTATTTTTTAAGTGAGAAGCCTTTTGATGAAGAGGATAGCTGATAAAGTTGCAGCTGTTACAGGCCCACATGATAATTCATAAGGTGTGTCAAACCTTCAAAGAGCTCTAAAAATACAAAACAGAAATTACACACTATTAAGCTTGTTTTAAAACAACTAAGGTGTTTGTTTTCAAAATGTTTATTAAAAGGAAATTCTCCCACACTCTTGTTAAAAATGTTTCCTTGTTTCATGATTTGTAACTCTAAAGTTAGCTGAAGCAATCACGGTCACCCATGACTCTGTAACATTCTAAGTAATTATTTATAATTTCTTCAGTGCACAAAGTTGACATCAAACCATATTTTGTACAGACTCACATGCCACAAATCCTTTTACCTTTTTCCCATATATTAAAAGATTTAACTTTCAGTTGGATAGGTAAACATTACTTGAATACTCCAAGCTTTAGAAGCAAAGGGAGAACTAAAGTCCAGATAAACAATATTATTATTATCTGTTACATGCAAATAAAAAATAATGCCTTTTCTTCTGATAGAATTGTTTGACTCAAAATCATCTATTCACCTTTGAAAAAATTGTTTTATGTTTTAAAGACAAAGCAATTACTAAACCATCCTCTCTTGTATGAGATAATGCAAAATATAGCGTAAATTTTCTCACCATTTCAATGTCTGATGTTATGAACCTCTTCAAAATTGGATTTGGGATCTTTTTAAAAAATTATTATCAGCATAACTTTTCATCAGTAGTTATTTATCAGTAATACTGTCTTTAGCTTTCTTCCAGCTTTCCCAGCATCCACAAAATGGATGACTTGCAGTCCTTTTCTACTCACACAATACAGAATCAGTAGTTTAAGCTAATTCCTTCCACTAAGACTTGTAGTGATACTACCTATAGGATGGAGTTTCATGCTGTAAACTAAACTCAAGCCTTATGTGTTCAGCTGTGTTATGCTTGAAAAGCAATCACTGACGTAAAACTTCTCAATGTTGACTGAAATATCACACTGACATTTTATCTAAGCATTTTACCCAATTCTTTCTTTATTGCCTTAGCTTTTTTTTTTTTTTTAACTGGTTTTAGGGTTTAACCCCCCATTTAAAAATGTAATAATTATTAAAGCACTCCTAGATGAACAGGTTTTTAAACCTTCCTAGGGATCTTTTTTTTTCTAGAGAAAGGAAATGAAAGCTTTGGCTTTTAGTGTATCTGTTTGAAATGGTCCTTTTAACTTTATCTTTCTGTAGGCAAAAAGAGGAACTGAAAAGAACTGTATGGAGACCAAGCTATCATTCTGATTTTTACAAAAAAAAAAAAGAAAAAACAGGAAAAAAAAAAGAAAAAAAAAAGAAAAAGCATTACATCTTAATCATGCTTTTTCCTCTACAAATCCTCATTCTCTGAAGTCACACAAGAAGATGAGGTTGGCTGCCATCCCATGCTAACTAGTCATAGACACATAGAATAAGTTAGCTGGAGGGGACCTTTCAAAGCCACCTATCCAACTTTTTGCTTCTTTTAGCAGAGCCACTCCCCACCCCAGCCTGCACTGTTACATTGGGTTGTTTGACCCCAGGTGGCACATGCAAAGAAAAGAGATCTGGCAGCTTTTTCAATATAGCTTTAGTATTCCCAACAATGTGCTATAAATTTATGAAGAAGCGGCCATCCTTGAAAAGCAATGTGAATTAGAGGGGAAAATAAACACAGATGCAAACACACACACAACCTTAAAGGAAAAAAAAAGCAAAAAAAAAAAAGAAAACAGCTGAATTTCCTACTTTGCGGAGATGGTACTGTGAAAAATATGTCATTCAGTATTACGCTGTCTGTCTCACAGACATAAAGCAAACAGAGGAATAAATGTCTTCCAGTTTCAGGTTCTTTCTTACAGAAGGTGATTAGCTATGGTTCCAATAAAGAAAATAATAAGCATTTTCCAATCCTTTTCAATACAAAAATAGTCGACGAATATCAATAAATTACACTTGCATTTTCAGCATTGATTAAAATATTTAAAATAGATATATTAAAAAACCCCATTATATTTATCTCTTTCAAATATAAACAATAATGCAATATTTAGCATGAGTTTTTCTTTTTCTCAAAGGGGCTTCCAGAGCATCATACCAACACAGCTGAACTGAGGAAATATTATTTTTTGTTTGAAATTTTAAATAAAAATATATTCTTTATTGGTTTTAATTGTACTCCTACATTTCATTTTAATTTTCCTTTAAATATTTCTCATTCTCACTATTTATCTATTTCTAACTTTTTTTAATATTGCTTTATTGCTTCCAAATTGTTTCTTTTTTCAGTAATTTATTTTTTTTCCTAAATGAGTTCAACAAATTTTAAAAGAAAGAAGTATTTCCAACAGAAGAAAATCATCAGTAGAAATTCCATGCAGGTAGCTGCCAAGATATGAAGTACAAACTCCATATGGATGTGAAATTACCATATACTCATGTCTCTCTTGGAATAGAAGATATTTTCTTTTAATGGAAATTCTTTACTGAATAGTATTAATAGCTATTCCATTTTTTGGATGGAGGAGAAAAAAAACCCAAAACAACCAAATTATTTTTCCGTCCCTGAGATCCACATACAACAAGTGACATAACTGTCAAGGAATTAATATGTATGAAAATGCCTCTGATAAATGCCATTGTCCATGTGTTTGACCTTACTTATATATTGAACTTAATAAAATAGCCCTATTGAGTGGATCATCTAGAGTCTGGTCTCATATAAAACATCTGAGAAACAAAATTACTGTGACTTACTTCTGAGTAACAAAAATTACCAATTCACTATGTGTAAGCAAAGAAGAAAATCAATATTCTTGGATCTACTACACTTTCCAGAATACAATCTACAGCAAAAGAAGTGCAATGGTTTAAGGCAGGAATATTGTTAATGGCAGTTGCTATTCTCATTTTGAGATTGTACAATCTCACGACACCTGGAGCTGGTATTACATTTATAATGATCTCAGATATATCTGGAAATTCAAAATTGGAACATCCAAAAAATGGCATCATTACACCCCAATGATATGCAATATGAATGTTCATACAGTCAGAGGAAAAGCAAGTAAGTGCCTGTGGTCTAGATCACATTGATTAGATTTTAAAGAAAAATATCTCCCTATCTTTCTTTTCTATAATACAATTCCAAAAGTGAAAAAGTTCATTTTGGCTCAAAAGGTAAAGTTATTTTGTCCAAGAGGAAAACTGAGATAGAAGCTGCACCATCTTGAGATTGTGCTTAAAGACTTAAGATGATCAAATAACTAGCAAATGAGTTTTTCTTTTGTTAAGCATTCCAACTCTAGCATTTTTAAAATAACTTTACTAAAGCTTTTCTATCTTAGAGGCAAAGATGTTTCAGTCACACCTGTGTCTCTTGGCAGAGTTTAGCAAAGTAATTCTCCCTAACTGTGAAGATGAGCATGCTTTAATTTCTTTAATTTTGTAGTAGAAAGCTAATCAAGAGAAAAAGTTTTGATAGAAGCTTTCAATGAGCAGTATATGAGCAAGAAGGTTTATTTTGACACTTAAGAAGTTTTTCTTGGTTCAGTGTTAAATGAAAGCACTTCTGTATATAATATAATAACCACCACATTACATAGAGTAAAATATGTATGTATGAACACAAGTTTATAAGTTTCTATCTAAAAAATCATTATTCCAGTGTTCACTGTTGAAATTAAGATTGTGGCATGTGACCATCAAAGTAACATTTTATAGCATATTCTGCAAAATAATAAGGTGGCTTACAAACTGAGAAACTATATCAGTCCTCCTGAATTTTGAATCTATCAGTTAAGTTGAGCCTATGCTTCCAGTTTTTCCCCTGTGATCAGAATATGTAGATGCTGTACTTGTTAATTTAACAAGAAATTAACAGTATAGATATTGCAAAAACTAGGAAGCTCATAGACAGTCTTCAAAATGACTGTTCAGTTTCACCAAGCAAAATTAATTCAAGTTTTTAAAGCAACAAACCATAAACAAATGGTTCTATGTCATTTCATTGTAATCAGCATGTTTTTTTACTTTAAGACATATTTCAGTGTAGCAAATAGGTCTTATCAGAATTTCTCCATTCAGATCACAAACTGTTTGAAAAACCTCTTCCCACTTCGCACAGGCTATTCTTCTATTTTTCATTGTAGTGACCATTTGTCCCTTACTTTATGACTGCCTAGTATCCCTATAGCAAAATTTAAGATTCCTTACACGGAAAAATAATAACATAAATGTATTTGAAATATCTAGCTGAAGTTAGCTGTTGGCCACTATAGTCAAGCAGCTGGAAATAAGCAATAGACTCAGTCGTGTTCAGTCTGAGCCAAAGTCTTTGAGTCAACATACAGATTCTATTTAACTTTAGTTGGCTTTTCAGATCTGTGTTCCATATGTATGCCAGTTTGAAAACTAAAAGTATTCTGTGAACATATCTTGTATTTGCTTTGTTTAACTTACATTAAAATTTTTTTCAGTTTCTTTATTCTTTCATATTTAAATATATATGAATTATATACTTTCATTGCAGGTTGAATTAGGAAATTAGAAATAAAATAATTCATGATAGTGGTCATGAAGTTTTCAAGTAGGAAGGATATAAAAACTTTAAAAAAACAGAATACTATAGATGAAAACTGAAAGAGACTAAATATTAATGAAGCTGATAGTGCATGTGCTAGGTCCAGATGTAGAATGACTCTGGTATTTATTTTCCCAATGTTTACTGCTGAAGTGAAAATGTAATTTGTAATAGTTTATTTTCACCCATATATGTAATTAAAATTGTTATTCAAACATATATACATATATATATGTTCTGTATATATATCTATATCTATATGTGTATGTCTCTACATATAAATAGGACACATGCACATACTTAAATATATATTATGTATATATATATTATATATATATATGTATATACATATTATTTACAATATAAGAAGGACATAGACCTGATGGAACAAGTCCAGAGGAGGGCCACAAAAATGATTAGGGTGTTGGAGCACCTCTGCTACGAGG
>JAOXNG010000026.1:73388350-73401823 GCA_028566535.1 Scolopax minor | reverse complement strand
ACTCACTGCCCTTGTGGAAGAACTGGGCATCCACCCAATTAAGTCAGGGCACACAAAGCTATTTCAACGACCTTTCTGCTTAGGCATAGAAGGAACATACATTACATAACTGTAATATTAAGATTTTAAAATGACTAATAATCTGAATCAAACTTGGAAGACTGGCCACGTAATCAGATGTATTGTTTTGACTTTTAAATAAAAGTGCACAATAGCCTGCAGAAATAGAAGCTTAATTTGATAATTTTTCAAACAAACCTGAAAGATCAAATCCTCTCAAACACATAGATATTCTCCAATTTAAGTGTTTGTTTCCCTGTTTTTAATGTAATTTTATGTGTTTTGAGGTCTTTTTTAACATCACTGTTGATGGTATTTTTTAGATATTCCCTCTAAGAAAAATAATTGATGAAATAGTGACCCTTATTTTGAATCTTAGATATTACTTGTGTATTTTTAAGTAACCATTATCATTTAATATATATACAATAAGTTCAAGGGAAAGAGCTGAGGAGGAAATTTCTACTCTATCCCAAAGCAACAAGCTATGCAGTTACATAAATCTTTATCTAGGCTGAAAGGGCAGTATCAACCAATAACAAAAAATAAATTCGCCCTCGCGAACAAATATAAATTGTCCCTCGCCTTTATCCCTTTGTGCACAGTAGCCTATTCTCAGCCAAATTTATAGCACGCTGGGTCAGTTGTTGGTGGTGCCAGCAGCCTGCTTGCAGTGGGAGAACTGGAAGTGCGTCAGGGAGAGGATTCGAGCCGAGAGGCTCTGCCAGCCCGACCCGGCCCTTTGCCACCCTCAAGCTGGTGACAAACATTTCTAAATCCTGTCTTCACTGTCTTCAGTGTACCCTTGCCGTGAACTGTGAGCATCATGAAAGGGATCCCACATGTATCTCCCCGTTTTATGAGTCAAAGAGAAAGATGGAGAAGCAGAAGCATTAGCATGGCTACAAACGTTCCAAACAGGAGGATTTTTTTAAGGCTTAAAGGATTGTTGAAGTGGGGTTTTTTTTGCTTGCTTGCTTGCTTTTTGAAATGGGACTTCTAAGGTATTTCTTTATGTAATCCTAGATTCATTCTCTGTTACATTGTTTTTCTGATATGTAAAGGAAATAATTAGTTCAGCTTCTAACTAAATCATTCCATTTATCTGAGATTTTTTTTTGCCTAAGGGCAGTTATATTAGTCACCTGTGGTTCAAAAATCCTGCCAATGGAAGGATTTGTGCTGATCTCAAACACTGAATTAAACAGCAGTACTGCCCTTTAAAGAACATTCACTGTTTTAACAGTACAAATGTGCAGATGACTATATATACTTTTCAATAAAATTCTTCCTCTTTTGGCAAAAAAACCCCTTCCTTACACTTAAACTCTATTTGTTTTACTGCTTGTTAGCTTAGTTTATAGAAGCTTGTACGCATTTTTATTGCCTCATAGTTTTATTGTATTTTTTTAATTGTGATATAATGTGCCAAATCCCTTGGCAAGGAGGACCTATATTATAGTTTTATATTGCAGTTTTTTTGAGGAGCAAAATCTATGAGGAAAGAAAGGTAAAAGCTGGTGACCTATTTGGTCCAGCAACATAAGAATGAAGGATCTGAGCTCAATATTTCCATCCAAACTTCTCTTTTGCCTTTTGAATTGGAAGAGTCTACAGTTAAAGTTTTATTTTTATATACAACAGTTCCCTGAAGGGCACATTGAAGACAAACAGTCTTTTTAGTTGTGAATCAGAAGGCATTTTAATACATAGAGACCTGTAGAGATAAAAAGATAGGCCTTGCACTATCTTTTATAATTGCTGCAGGTAGCTCACGTGTGTTTTTTTGATTTTCCATGCTACATTTAAAGTTAGGAGACACCATACAGAAAGGCTGTGACTAAGAGCTAGATAAAACCCTGAATTTCTAGAGTACTCATAGCCTCTCTCTGTGAATGAAGTAAAGGAAGAGACTCAAGTACAAGGATTGCACTGAATTAATTATAAACTCATTCTTTTCTCTTCTAATGCTGATAACTGCAACAAAACTATTCTTGGATCTCTATTAGTGGATAGAGATCCACAGTTGTGTAACAGTGCAATTTTCCCCAAACCACTTCCATGTCACTTGATCATTTTGCCATGTTAGTAAAGGTAATGAAGTATAAAACACGCCGAGCAGTAGAGGAAAGAATTTATCTTTGCTTTATAGATTTATTTCTTCTACTTAACCACCTAAAAAATTTGGATATTTGGTGTTTAGCTGGAGTAAATGGTGAATCTAATAAGTCTTCACCTCTCCTGCTGTGCCAGGAGACTTCAGACACAATGATGCCAAGTCAGAAAAAATAGATTAAAACTCTATTTTGCCTGCCATAGGCAGAGCATCCTCCTACCATTGCTAAGGAATGGTATTCCATATTTTTATTTCTATCGCTGTTTGTTTTCCTTTTGTTTTGTTTTGGTTTTTTTTTTTCCCATTGGAAATAATTTCTCATCCAAAGCTGGGCATTTGATAAGCTAGTATGCCCTGGATAAAATAATTCTGTTATTATTTTGACTGTGTTGTTCTCCTTTCTTTTTTCCAGCTTATTCCCTGTTCTCTATTTAAATTTTGTTTCACACTATGAATCATCTTGTTCTGAAGACGTTAAGGCATCTGGAGGAAGAAACTGTCTTTTCCTGTAAAACTTTACCAGCTTATTACTGGAGTCTCCTAGAATTAGTTTTGCAGAAATTATTAACAATACAGTATATTAAACAATATAAGTGACAATATGATTTCCAGATGAAGTTTTTCTGCTTTGGACTTGAAATTGAAATGTAATCTGACTTTACAGCTTTTCTTTCAATGTTTCTGTAGGAATTTATCTGCAGTCTAACAGTATGACAGCTTATTCCCCACATTGACCATCTCAGTGGAACCCTGAGTTTTGAGCAGTACCATCTCCATCAATGAGCATCGTGGCATGTCAGTGACTCTTAAATAGTCTTGACACTTTCATACTGTTGCATTGATGCTTGAATGGAGTCATGCAAGAAGAACCATCTGAATGATATTATGCTTTTAAGAACATAGCCTGTCTGTTTTATTATACCATCATACCTTTACCGTGACCTTTTAATTTATATACATATATAAAACCCCCAGCATTTATTGTACAATATATCCCAACCTTATAGGGAACATGAAGGGCAATTAAGACAAGACTAGCTGCAAAGGCCAAGTCATAAATGAAGTTTTTTACTAACTGAACTCCTTTCTTGAGATTGCCTGCCATAGGCAGAGCATCCTCCTACCACTTACTGCCACTCACCGTGCTGCGCCCTAACTGAAAAATGTCATCAAGTGTTCAAAATGCACAAAGTTTCTTTAAAGTTTTACAAATATGACCTTTACATCCATAGATATGGGTGTCCCAGTGAACACAGTAGTTCTTCTTATGGTTCAGGTTTACTTTATGCTGCATCTTGCCTAAGTAACTTGTGACTTCTAATCAACTGTCAATGGAAAACTCGTAATTTCCTTAGGGTATATTGTAATTCAGCCTTCATCATCCAGAACAGATTTGGCACAGCTATATTTAGAAGAAATAAAAGTCACTTGATTCCTGCTATTTTGGAAATGCAACAACCATCAGCAGACAGAAACCTCTATTTTTCATCCAGAAGATAAAACTAGGTCAAGCAGCCTTTTTTTCATGCAGGCAACATTCAGTAGTTCAGCCTGGGGTGAGGGTTTGGCTGACACTTGCCTCTCTCACGGCTTTAAGCAAAAGCCAGTGGAGTTTTGTTGACACTCTTTTTCTCACACTGCTGTAATGCCTTCTCCTTAATGAATGCTCTTGTTCTTCCTGCAGCAAAATGCACAATCCAGAAAAGCTCGCTTCATCCGAGTTGTGTTGCTGACATCTCTATGATAACATTCCAAGGGATTTGTATACTTAAGGTACCAAATGGTTTGGCATTTCATGCCAGGCTGCCTCTGAGCTAAACAAATTGCTCAAGTTTTGTCACCAAGGTTAAGGTCAATGCATTACCAGTTTCCTTGCTGACCATTTAAATGGTTCCATTGCATCTGACTGCCTGGATGACCGCTTTTGGCCATGCACAACTTTAGGAGACCTCTGCTCATGCATTCAGCTCTTGGTAGGAGCTGCACTCTGAAGGATCTAGCAGCAGTGGTTTTTTTCCTCTCCTAGAATGCTTTTTGTCTAACTGCTGAAAAAAATAATTGCAGTATATAGTGCATTTCATGATGTTGATAAAAGCAGAAAAAGTGTATCTATTTGTAGCTCTTTGGGTTTCATTTTTTTTTCTTATTCTTGTAATTTTTGTTCCACGGTACCAGTCAGAAGTCTGGCAATTTTGCTAATTCTTCAGTGGAAAAATTTGGAAACTGTTAAATTTTGCTCCAAATAAATTTATTCTAAAGGCAATCTGGTTTTATTTTAAAAAGTCCCATTGTAGTGGAAAAGTTATGAAATTCTGCTCAGCTGTCAAGATGTCAATCTCACATCACAAATGTGAGATCACAGTTTTGCAGCATCCAGAATAAACAACCAGTTCAGGCTAATGAGTTCCAAACCAAACTAATACTGAACTTTAACACTGTAACTTTTTTTGGAAGAGTGAGATATAATAAGGAATGGATGTATTGTATTACATTGCCAATACTGTATACCTTAATCTGCAGCTACTGAAAGCACTCCCATATGACAATGTAGTATAAATAAACCAGGAATAGTTTTTTGTTTGAAATTTTCCTTTGAGAAAGAGAAAATAAAAAGCATTGCAAGATTCCTCCCCCCCACCACCCCCACCCCTTACATTTATTTGTATGTAACAAAATATCCCAAGGAAAAAAACATTGATTTTTTTCCCTACTTGCTTATTTGATACACAAAGCAGTTAAAAAAAAATCCTACATCCATTTACTGTTGGGACATTTCCAGTCTTCTGTGATGTTGTTGGAAGTGGGGAAGTGTAAAATGGAAGCTTCTGTACTAGCAACTCCACCACTTGACACAGAAATAAAAGCTTTTTACAGGGAATCCATTTGTATTCACTCTGGATTTCAAAATTATTTCCATCCACTGACAGCTTTGGAATCTGTGTACTTGTCAATGCAAGATGTGCAGATGTGAGGAGAGCCTGCCAAGAGTCTGGAAAAGCAGCAGAAGCTGGTGTTGTCTGGTTTGATCAGGAAGGGGTTGACAGTCAGACAGTGAAAAGATCCATTTTGTGTGACAAGAAATATTTCCATATATAGAGCATTGATATGTGTGATCCTGATTCTTTTTGAAACTTGAACGCAAGTTTGCCCATGAGGATTTGTCTGCTTATTTAGAATGGAAAGAGGCACCGTGGCCTGGAAGATCAGCAAAAAGAATGTCAAGGGAGCTGGAATAATGAATACGTTGATGTTGGAATTATGGCTTTATTTCTTCATTCATATTACACTTGGTATAAATACAGTGACTTTTTAACTATGGAAAGCAGGGAACTAATCTGTTCTGTATGGAAAGTATTTAGCATAGTGGGGAGACATTGCTTCAGTTCAGATCCAGAGACAAACTGGAGCCATTAGTTTTGCACTTGGTTCTGTTTAAATACGTAAGTAGTGGAAATACTTGCCAGTAAGTCATTCAGTGTACCTTTGTTAAAGAAGAAATCTGAAAATAAATATGTTACTTAGGATACTTAATGCCTAGTCCTTTTTTGTGTTCTTGCAGGTACAGACATTACTGATTTGGAATCATTAAAAGGATAGAATTCTTACTTTCTTAGCTGTTAGTTACTTATTAAAATTATCTGTTTACTTATTATTATTATTATTGTATATATGTAATTATTAAGGTACATAAAAAGTTGTAAGGTCATTTAATTGTACTTGGTTTCTGACCTTTTTTAATGCTTGTGTATTCAGTTAAATACACACATTTCCACAATGAGAGTTTGTGCATGAAAAGCAGATGTTTTTCTATTTGCTCTAATGTATGGCTAAGTAAATACGTAGGCCAAGTTTCCAAACATTATTGCCAGGTAGGCTTTTAGTTTGTTTATCAACAGATCCTGCTGATATGAATCTGAGGCAGATTGTGCTTTCCTCCTGGACTTCCCAGACGTGGTTCTGCACAAGTACTTAGTATAATTGTAGGTAAACTTACAAGTCTGCAGAGGTTCAGTGATTTTTTATGTTTTTAATTCATATAAAAGGGAATTAATAATTAAAAATAAAAATTCACATATAGTGATGGAATGATTCCCTTTGGCCTATATCTTCTAGTTAAGATATCTTTGTATCTCAGTATTTGGTCAACCAAAATTATTTCCTTTGACATATACTCCTGCACTTAGGAATATGCAGACCTCCAAGTATTAGGGACATGGACAATCTTACCTTCATTTCACCATCAGTAACAGCATCTAATCCACAAAGCTTTTATGATAACTATATTAAACTATATCAGAGAAACAGATCCAAATGCAATAACTGAAATAAATTTTGATATACAAAAAGATGCCTAGGTCACATAATACAGAGCTATTACTGTTTTGTTTGAAACATTTCTTTTTCCCATTGTTTGCCACTGCGTAGTTACTATGTTTTGTTTTATATTAGGTATTTCCCTGGCAGGTATTACACAAGCCGTAAGCTTACATCTGTGAATAGCAAAGTAGTAGCCAAATTAATCCTGATGGAGAAATTTGCCATGTGTGTGTCTCATTGATTCAGCTGATCTACCCACATGGTCAAGGTCATTGTGTTGGATTGATGGATTTAACTATGAATTGTTCAAGATAAAGACCTACAGAGTGACACACACCATGCTAGAAAAGACCATCAAAATCATCAGAGCCTATGTCTTGTTTTTATAGTCAAGCAGGTCATCTACATATCTCATGTGGATGCCCAGAATCTTATGTAAAATAACTTCTCCAGTGAAATCCTACTTCTGATTCAAGACATGGGAACCATTTTAGTTAAAGGCCACTAAGAAATTTTGACATCGGTGCAAAATAGAGTGTAGTACTTCTAACTTGAGATATATGTTGTTCAAATTGCAAGAGACCCTACAAAATACAAAATTAGCAGTGTGCACAAAAATCCTCAAAATAAAACCATAACCTCAAATCCATAAATACAGAGAAAGCATTGTTTTCTGAAACTTGATATAAGATGACTTTTCTGTTTATTTTAACACTTCTTTTAGTGGGGACTTTTCCTCAAGAAAATACAGGAACATACATTCATGGGAACAGATCTGTTTCATCTGCATCACATATAATTTTCCATTTGCAGAGCAGAATAATGTAATTTATCTGGTATTATTTCGTGTTAATACTGTTTCACTACATTTTTTTCATCATCTATCTTGCCTTTTTAATCCTTTCAAATGTAAAATGTCTATATACACTGAGCACAGTGTCTATAAACATTGGATTGAGGGACTTTTCTCTTGGCAGCTGAAAAAAAGAGAGAGATTAAAGGGGTAGCCATATTGCTGGCAAGCCACTCGCATTTATCATCATCCTGGGCTGACATTGTGGAAGAGATTCTCAATACATATTTAATTAAACTTCTTGTTCTTCCTCAAATGAGAGCTTAGGAAATAGGGAAAAGTGAGATGAAATGTATACTGCAACCGAATTTAACATAATGCATGTATGACTCTCAGTTTTGGAAGGACTCCAGATCTAAGTAACTGGCAGCTGGAAAAAATAGGGGAAGGATGGGACAGGGATGGGACAGACAAACAGTGAGGATAATCCTGTTTACCAAAGAGCTCTTTTATTTTACTGAGATCTGGAATTATTAATTTTACTCTGGTAGAATTATAAAGCTTTGATTTGATATCTTAAACGAAAGTGAATGAAACTAAATTAGAATCTTCATAAAATTATAGTAGCACTGACACGGGTAAGAGAGAATTATCACGCTGTGAATGGAAGAGCTCCACCCTGAACATTGCAGGTATCACTATCTCCTAAACTTTCTAAAACTGAAACAAAACATATAATAAAAAAGGAACTTTTGGCTGTTTCAGTGTAAATACAAATATGTTGTGAGTTATTCCAGATTACTATGAAAAAGGCCACATAATGGAACTTTATTATGTTATATCTAAATTCAGCAAACACCTTTTACCTTGAATTTAAGAGATTTTTGCCTATAATAATATTAATTTATGTTGAACACCTTTAATTTAAAGTTTTCGAGAACTTGCTGAGTGTTAAATATTTTTTATACACATTTGACACATATTTTCAAAATTGCTTTTCCAGAAATTAGAGTTCTGAGTCTATTTTGCACTAACCTACATCCAAACTAAAGATCTAAGCTTTTTCTCAAGTTGTTAGCATTCACCCCAGTATGAACTGTGGAATCTTGACCTTCCCTTTCTGTCCTACAGTTGGATTTTCATTTTCAAATATCCCAAAATGAGTGATATAACACAGCTAGTGAACACTTTGACATCTCCTGTCCATCTCCCAGATGGTAAGAGCAAAGTCACTAGTTTCTATAAAGTGTTTAAATGCTTAAGTTTAGGAATGTATGTTTATTGTTAGGAGTATGTCTGAAGAACTTTTCTGAGCCCAATACACATGACTTTTGCATTACCAAAAGAAGGAACCAGGTTTTGTACTGACCTGGCAGTGCAGAGTCTCAGGACCTATCTGCAGTTGCCTCAGCTTGAGGTGGTTGTGCCTTGGTGGAGTGGTTGGTGGCTGCTGCCTGACCTGTGTTAGCCTAAGTTCTGGGGACACCTTGTGTGGCAAGTTCCAACAGCCCCAGGAAACCCCACAGACAATAGCCCCTTGGCATAGCTGAGTGAAGCATGTATTCATTCCAGGTTATTCTGTAGCTTAAATTCCATTCTTTTATGCAAATCCTCTGGTACTAATAAAAGTAATGAATATGGCTCTCAGATTCATTTTTCTCCAGGAGGTTTTTTGAATGAAACCAAACCACAGCAACTGCTGTGATTCAAAGAAAACTCAAAGCTTATTTGTGGTCTGAGCATGACTACTAGACTGCAGCTACCATGAATTTAGGTGTCATTTAGTCCTTTTTCCAGTTGATTTGTGAATTGTGATGGACCTTAGGCAAGAACTCGGTGCCCAGGTGCTCAGATAGAGTGCATGTGTTTATACTTGTAATTAGTGTGGCATTTGTATTCCAGAGATTGTTCAAGTATTTATATTTAGCTATAAGAATTCATCGGTTAGAAACAGAGGCAGTAGTTAATTTGTTCAGTCTTAGGCTCAGCATTAGACAACAGGCTTTCTAACTTTCGCAATGCCCACCATAATGTAAAAAACCTTACTTTTAATACTTTAAATACAGAAATGAACATTAAACAACATGTTCATATTAAACATGACATCTGATTTTCACCTGTGAGAAGAAGATAACAGCACAATTTTGGGATATATGTGGTGAAAAAAAAAAGTGTATTTGCTGTGTGTGTGTGTATGTACATACATATGCACATATAGATGTATGATTTGGCTTCTTAAAATAGGTGCTTTGATTGTACCTTCTCATGATATGTATGGTAAGTAAGTTAGTGGTAAGAAGACAAAAATTAATCCTCATCCAGCCCCACAGATGTTCAATGCAGAGCATATAACCTTGCAAAAACAAAATCACAGTTTAATGTTGTTGAAACCCTTTGAAAAGTATTTTTTGTGAGAAAACCATATTTTGTTTGGAGAAGGTTTCTCATGTGTCTATAAAGGTATCTGCAGACAGGGAAAGAGACTGCAGAGTAGCCACCAGTTAGTGTGTGTTCATTATGTGGACGTCAAATGACTTTGCTCTTCCCTAGAGTGTACTCACAAGTACCTGAATTTAGCCCAGAACCTGAAAGCAATGGGGACAGCAGAAAAGGCTATGAAATTTTATGCATCCTTGCTCACAACAAGAGTTTATTACATTTTGCATTTCCAACAGAATAAGAACTAAAACATCCACCAGTCTGCTAAATGTCCTACTGACTCTCTTGGGAGGAAAAAACCACAATGAAACACTTTACTTCTTCCACCAGTTTAAAGGTAGAGCTGAGCTACTAAACATGCAGTTACAGTCTATGTGGTGGGAAAGATTGCTTTGTGGCTCTGAATTGGCAACGGGAATAATACAGAAAAGAAGGACAAGGACAAAAAGAAAAGGAATAAAGGAGAGAAAGTGCATCAGAACAGCGATCAGCCAACAATCTCAGTGCCACTTCATTGTTGTGTGACACTGTGTCAATAAGCACACTGTCAGCTCCTCAGATCAGATCAAATAACCCTTCTGCTTTGCCACTGTGAAAGGTATTCACTAACATTGTCATGGTAATTGCCAGAGTGCAGCACCATCAATTCCCACCTCATCAGGGGCTAATCTACTTGCTTATAAATTGTGAACACACAAATTCTAAGCTGTATAAGAGGACCTGTTGGTAGGAGAGAAAGTAGTGATAGACCAAGAAGGAACACTAAGCTTCTTCATAGTTTTGCAAATGCTTTTTATAACAAATAAACTCTTAGCTAATATACACTCTAATTCAGCTAATGAAACTCCTATGTATTTTAGGACTATTATAAAGAGTTCTCATGATCATTTTGTTTTTGAATTATGCCTTTTTCAAGAACTTGCGGTTTCATGAATGAGACACTTCTGATAGCTGTTCATTACAGCATAGCCTTCCAGAACAATGAGTTCAGAGAACACATTTATCCTCATCTCATATACATTAATTTCTTATATGGCCATCTTAATATATTCAGTTTGGAGCTACACACACCCACAAAGGTACAACACGTCTACAGGCAGAAAGCAGCAGTAAAAATACGTGACCCAGACGAGATTCAAAACCAAAACAGAGATCACTCAATCCATCCTGTATTTACCAGATTTTCTCTGATGTTATTATCTCATCTTCTTGAGCTGTAATAAAAGCACACTTTGCAGAAATGTGAGAACATGAAATTTTATTTGTAAACTTCTAGTGCTATCTGAACTGGCAATTGGATTTTAATTCTCTACAAAACTCAATCACTTTTTAATTATGTTCTTTTTCTCCGTAATATGCTCATTTCCTGATGAATATTGCATCAGCTTAAGATGTGATTCTGCACATTCTGGGAAAACCAGATATACAATGAAAAATGTTTAGCTTTTTTTGTTGCAGTCATGACAATTTATGCTTGTTTGACAGATTTTTTTTCTTTGTTGTTATTTCCTGTATTCTATATGAGCATAGATAAAATTACTTAAGTAGTTTAAAACCAAGCCAGAAGACTTAGTTCTCACATAGAAATTATTAAAATACCTACGTGATTTCCCAACAATATGATTATGATGATATAGTCTGAGGTGTCAACAAGAAGCACAGTCATATTGTAAATCTTTTTACTCAAGATTATTGTTAACTGCACTAAATTCAAGTACGCTTAAACATGTGCCAAACAGTAAGCTTAGAAAGCTTTGCTGAACTGGGAACATACTTTGCATATAAAGTTTTAAAAAAGTTCTGTAAACTAGAAAGAAGAGAGAGGAAATGATGCATTAGACGGTGGGTGTACTACAGGTATTTGTAGATATCAGACTAATATTTCTCTAATAAAGATAATAAAAGGGACATATGATGAGAAATGATACATACTGTCGGAATTTGAAAGGTATATCATTATATTGATTTATATAAAAATGTACTATCTTAGTTTAGATAAAATATTTATTAACTTTATTAGTTTTTGTATTTATATCTTTGACATGTAAGTCTGAAAAGACAATGGAAAGAATTAGGAAACCTTAGATGAGATTTATCCCATCCTAAAAGAAACATTTAAAGTATGTCAGATGAACTGTCTGTAACATGACCTTGACTACCACTGGAACCTAGTTCTTGGGTGGGTTTCTGTAGAGTGGACCTATTTAGCTTGGTAGTCTGAATCCCATGCTTTCAGTAGGATTGAGAAAGACAGAAAGACACTTCCTAGGGGAACAGAGATCTGAACATCCATTCTATGTTTGGGTCCCTGTGAAAATTAAGTTTCATTATTACTTTTTATATGTCTTTTCTAATATAATGGGACTGTAGAAGTCTAATATTATTATTTAAAAGCTGGTTTTGGGAAGCAACATACAACAAAAGAACAGAAAATGTGTAAGAAGATGACTCTTTGTATTCGGAAATGAAGCCACATGAAGATCCTTTTCCAAAAGTCTGTCATAAGCCTTTGTTGTTATGTGCTAGAGTTTTTCTAATTTTTAGGCTGCAAATAGGAAAAAAAAATGTAAGAAGATATACTGATTGGTCTTCAGAATGTATTACCTCTCCCTATGAATATGACAACTCTGAGGAATAAGGAACACAGTCTATCTGATTCAAAGGGTACAAAAAGAAAACAAAAAGACAATTTTAAAGATAAGTTTTATGAGGTTAGAATACAATGTTGAAAAAAAATATTTATCAGGAGATTTTTTATGAAATAACCCTCAGAACTGCCATGTTTTTCACTGCATTGGTACATAAGTCAGGAAACACTATTCATATCCTTCAAGGATGAAGGAAAGTAGTGTCGAGAGTACAGGTGAGAATATATAGTTTTCTATTCTGAAATAAGGAATTAAGTTGGTCAAAGAATTTGATAGTTGTTGTAGAGGCTCATTTTAATTTAAGCAAAACTCCTCAGTAGTTTTTAAGGAATTTAAATCAGTCATTAAGAGTCAATAAGTAAAACGTTCTCGTCAGCTAGAACATCCCAGGACTGCTGACCAATGTTGTCTTTTCTTATCCCTTCAATAATGAAGCTTTCCATTTGTTTCCATTTGGAGGTTTGTATCAACTTCTGTGATTTCATGGATCATTAGTTGAATTGGTAGATCTTAATGACACCCACTGAAACACTGTAACACTTGATGTTTTCCCTATCAAGATGTTTATGGATTTAGTCTGTGAGTTAGATAAGCATCTAAATTAATACTTTTAGTTTTCTACAATTTTAATTTGGAATCCATGTGTTTCCCCTTTTTCTGAAGCCGTGTTAAATACACATTCAAGATTTTCCTCTAAATTAAATCATAGTATCCTACTAAGAACATAATAAAAATATTTGTATAATTTACCGCCAGTTAAAAGGATTATGTGAAACAGCTAAAAAAACTTCTGAATACTTTCACTCCATTCCCACCTCTTTTGCACAAACTCAACTTCACTTCCTTTATTTACACCTCTTCTATTTCCTCCACTCCCAAGCAGCGCAGTAGGATGCAGAATGGGGGATTGTGGTCAGTACAAAACAGCTCCTCCTGCTACTCTTTCCTCCTCACTCTTTTCCTCTGCACCAACATGAGACCTTCACATAAGCTGCAGCCTTTCAAGATGTGCTCCAGTGTGGATCCTGTCCACCAGCTGCAGTCCTTCCAGACAAGGCTGCTCCAGTGTGGGTCCTTCAGGGGACACATTTCTGCCAAGA
>JAOXNG010000026.1:73353365-73363688 GCA_028566535.1 Scolopax minor | reverse complement strand
CCTTTTGGAAGAAAATCAGTTTGCAAAAAAAGGAAACAAATTAATTTTTGAAAGATACATGGGCCTCGGGGAGTTTGAAACAAAGAGAACTGAAGTCTGATTCATTGCAAAAGTAGTTTGGGGTCTGCATATTCAGCATATACAGGAGCACTCTTGCTCTCTCTCACTGTGTCTGGGGCTATAGTACAACTCACTGCTGTTTTGTGGCTCTTAGAGGAAGGAACGAAATTACGTGTGTCTTGTACTAATTTCATACATTCAGACCTGTAGTAAATAATCTGAAGTTCTCCTCTAACGTTCTGCACTGCCCGGTGCTATGAAATGATGCTAATGACCAATTATTTCTGCATGGGCTCTTCGTACAGTTGTAATTTATTTTAATGTTAATATTTCTATGAAAGAGTGCACAAAATTGTTCTGCTGTAGTATATCACCAAGTGATACTGAGTGGTTCTATAATTTAAATAAGTTTAGCTAGAATGTCTGTGCTTAAATAAATCTTGTTTCTGAGCCATTTTACTTCATTGACTGAAAAATCCCACACTAATTTCTGAGCTGCTTGGGAACTAATTAATTTTAAATCTGTTTAACTGTTATACAAGTTAAAGTAATAATCTGTTGAAAGTAATTGCAATGGAATTTTTTTAATTTAAAGTTCTGGAAAGCAATACCTACACTTTTAACATCACCAAACTATGTGTCCTATTAATGCACATAATCTCAGTTTCCATTAGCTGACAAAAGCATAAAAATAGAAAGGAAGTATGTAAAGCCAAAAAAGAGAGGAAGAACTCACAAGAAATGGAAAATGTACTATAGGAAAATTTAATTGACAGCACTATAATGCAGGACTCGGTTGTCTTAGGAACTGTAACAAGGTAAAGCAATAGTCCACTGGGTCACAATGCTGACAGAATCTTTTAAGATCAGATCTTTACACTGATGCATTTATTTGGGATGTGTTCTGTGATATTGCATACTTTACTATGGCTGCTTTTCAGCAAAGCGATGGAAGACAGAATATATGAATAAGTCCCCATAATTTGAAAAACACCAAGTTACCTGCTGCAACTCATGGACTACACAGTTACCTGTGAGAATGTTAAAGCTGTGTGTGAGGTTTCTTTAAGCATGAGACAAACTCTGATGACAAACTTGTTTGGGGAAGACTTTAGATAAAAGAAGTAGAACGAAGAAATGTGCAGTATAGGAAGTTTAGGAATAATATGTCACCTTTTTCAAATGTGCAGAATTCTACATTACTCTAGACCCCAAAAGATGGTTAAAAATCTCAAAAAAAAATAGTTACACGTAAGTCTGATATTTTTTGATGCTCAGGGAAAGACCTTTAAGGAAATGTTTCAGGCCTGAAAAAATTATTACAGTCAGGCTTTAGGCCTCTTAGGAATGGATTTATAATGAAACTGCTGACACTACCTAAGCTATAGTTGAACAAATTGCTTCTGTCCTGTGTAATGAATAACCTCAGCATTAGGGAGCTTTCGTTTCATGCAGGATGGAAAAAAAAGGTCTGATTTCCTATTTTTAAACTTCCTTTCATCAATACATCTTTCTTTTTTTCCTTTTATGCAAGGTATCTGCATACCTTAATGTTCTATTATTCAGCAGTTGTGCAACAGTCCTGTGACATTTTATCTCCATAGTGGTACATTGTATAAGGTCTGTCTGGTTATTATCTCTGCCACCCAAGGGCTTAAACTGTTGCTGTCTTTTCACACTTCCAGCACATAGCCCCTATCTGAGGCTCACGTGCACTAGCTATCTCAATTCACAAAATGTATAGGATTCCAGTAGAATGAGAACAGTCTAAAGAGGGGTAAATTAATCTATTTTCCTCTTAATTAGTTGAACATCTTCATTCTGTAAGGGTCTAAAAACAGTTAGTGAATCACATAATGGCTAGATTGAGTTGACTGTGTGTAATGTAATTAAGGGTGGGAAAACAAACATCAACATTCCTATCATTTCAGATGAGAGGTTCAGTTTGTTTGATTTTATGATCCAGTCATAACTTGGCTGTTACAGAAGGAACTTGTCAGATTGGAGCTTATTTACAGGGCCTCTGTGTTTACTAATGAGAAACTCACGTGACTGTGTCTTTAAAGAATTCCTAAAAATAGGCATTTTAAGAGCAGTTAACAAAGTAGTAACCATATTAGTTTAAATAAAAATAAACAGCCAGCATATAATAAAGCCTGATAGGAAAAAAAGGTGGTATACCCTCCATTTTTGGATGCAACATGAAAGCAAATATTCTGCTAGCAGTGAGCCACATTCCAGGCACCGATATCAGTGAGTAATTCCCACCGTCATTGCAGTCATGTGTCTGTGGGAAAATGACTTCTAAGGACCAAAATATGATCTCGTAATGACACTTAGAGTGTTTGCAATACCTTGCTGTCTATTTTTATGACTTTAGCACTAGATGTGGTGTTTAGTAGGCCATCCTGAAAGAATAGCTGAACTAATACGATTACTTCTGAAACATTTACTTTGTGATAGTCTCAATTCAAAGGCTTGCTGTGGTATCTTCTTATCTTACCAACCCAGAGGAAAAGAGTGGCAAATAAATTATGTTTAGTACACACAGGAAGAATATTGCAGATGAAGCTCCAAATGAGCTCCAAAATAAGTTTTCTGTCTGTCCCAAGAGACATTAGAGATATGGTGTTAATCTGTGTTTGAGAGCATTAGAGACTCACAAGTGTTCTTTATGGAGTTATGGCCAAAACTCGATGAAATAAATTCACATGAGGTTTCAGCTGTCTAGGATTAAGTTCATATGGGAACAGTTAGCTTTTTTTTTTTTTTTTTCCCCACTGATGGTTAATTTGCAGGTATAGAGAGTAAAAGCGGTTAAGTAAAACATCTTCTTGCTTTTGTCTCTAGGACCATATATGGTTGGGTTTTTTTCAGTGAGTGGGCAGCTAAAGAAAACTTATCTTAGCAGAGTCTTTGTATCATTGATCTTGTCAAAGACCTAAACTGAATAAGCGAAAGGTTTTTTCAGGACTCTGTGATTTTAATCTAGAGTACATATTTTGAGGGTATTGTGATTGGAACAGAGGAGGCACTGGCACCCTTTATGGTCCTTCAGGTTCAGCTGGTATGAAGTGCTTTGCTTCCATGTTGTTCCCATTGTAGTTCTTTTGTGATGCCTCTGAAACGTGGAACTTTTCCTGAAGTCTGACTCATCCCCAAAAAGAAAAAAAATAAATTCCACATAGGCATCCTTTCATTCTGTTTAACAAATTGCCAACTTTGTATTTTAGTTCAGTAAGTCTTGCTCATCTCTTGCTAATATGCCACACTTGTATGATTGCCTAATACCGCTGAACTAAGACAGCAGCAGCAACTTGTGCAATGCCAGATCTCCTTTGCATCATTAGGGACGGTCTGTGAAGCAAATGCCATTAACTTGTGAGGAAAGGAAGCAAAATTGACAAACCCTCACTGACAAACTTCCCTCCATTTGTTCATCAGTCTTCATTAAATAGCAAATTTAATATCAACATCCTTGCATAAAACAAGCCACTGAAGTCTTTCAGCATGAAAATTAATGCTGTTCAAAATTAAACTTGCCTTTGGGTTTCATTTAAAAATTAACATTGTAATCTTTGTATGCTATGTTGTGAAGCCTAAATGAATACTAGATAATGGAAATAATGAGACATAGGGGCATGGGGGGGTGTGTGCACTGTAGTTCATGCTGTGAAGTGTTAATTAATGTAACCAGTGCTGAGAAATCACAGATTTCTGCTCTTTTTCTCTCTGCTACACAACATGAAAAACTAAAGAGCAGTGATGTGACTCTGGAAACCAGAGTCTTTCCATGTAGATTATTCACTTAGATTCTCTGGAATGAAACCTCAAATAAAAAAGTTTCTTGATGCAAGTGTATAATTCATTTCCATAACTGACTGCACTAAGACACGGTAAGTAGTAAATTCAATGAAATCTCACTCAGGTGCCTTTAAGCAACTACTTCAGAAAGCCAAAGTACAGTGTGGATTTCCCTAGTAAAAGAGGATATCTGCTTAACGAGAGGTTCCTTCTTGCCTTCAAATTCTTGCCATCCAATTCCCTAAGCTCTGCAGTATTAGCTTGTTTCTGCAGCAGCAAGGAAAAAGAGTAGGGTCTAATTATTACATTAAAAGCTGAGATTTAGATCTATCTGCAATGATCTGTGCCATTTCTAATTTTGCATTTCTAATTTCAGCATGTCAAAGACATGTAACTAACCTTGTGTTTCTATAATTCCCTGTTCCTGACCCACTTCAATTTTTTTTATAGAAAGATATGCTGATATGAAATAAACAGGAAAAACCCTCACCATTATTTGAAAACTGACAAAATGCTCTGTCTTTCATTTATATTCTGTTCTTGAGGATTTGGCCTCAAGTGCCTCAAGATTTGATAGTGCCTCCTTCTTCTCCTTTGTTATATACAAGTGGGTAAGAGAGACATTCCCTATTCTAGGATACTGTCTCTGCACTAGGAAATATGGGTTGGAAGTAGCCAGACGGTGAACTGCTAAATTGTACCTCACAGACATCCAGGTGTGTGCAAAAGAATGTAACCAAGAATCAAAGAGGTTTTCTACTTGACTGCAGAATAATTAAAAACTTAAAACTAGTTACAATGAAAAAAACTATCAGGGTAACTTTTTTATCAGGATGGTGACTCCTTCACAAGCGGAGGTGAGACTTTTGGTTAACCTTTTCATATGGAATCAGACCTGTGCAGAGAGATAACTCTTTCTTTCTGGAATATCTGTGTGTGCATTATGATTTGAAATCAACATCTCTGCTACTTCTTTATCAGACTGTCTGGAGCTTCTGTGGAAAATGAGTAGCTCGCACCTCCCAACCACAGAGACAAAAGCATGTAGCTGCTGTAAAGCTGAATAGTAAATGGAGTGTTTGTCTAATTGACTAGTATAAACAGGAAGAATTGGATGCTGCCCTGAAAATGTACATAAAATACCTGCCTTTCTACTGAAGCCTCCCTGTGACCACAAGTATGTGCGGAAAAAAAAGTTTTACTTCTAAATGACTTTGAAACTTGAGTAGGAGGGGAGCCACCTGCAAGTCCCTGAACTTCACTATTGATATTTCATACTTATGTTTGCCAGTATTACCTGAGTCTGTTTTCAGAAAGCATTTGCATTTTCAAGAGTAAAGGCGCTAGTCTGATCACAATGCTATGTTAGAAAAATGCAGTCAAACAGCATCCTTTCTCCCATGTTTTGATTTTTCATGGGAAGAGAACTCTCTGCAGAACCCAGCAAATTAATGACAAAGGGTCGATTCTAATCTTGTTGATAAACAGATGGGAAGTCCAAAATTATTCTAATAATTGAATGCACCATAAACACACCTGAAAAATGTGACCCAGCAAGATTGTACATGAGTACAGAATAGAAATTCTTGTTTGTTGAGAGTGATGAAGAAGAAAAATCTAACTTGTCCCCTTTTTTTTACTGAGTTAGGAGCAGAGGAAAAGTCTGGGGGTTACTCTCTCTCTTGATTGCATTCTTGAACCTATTTGCATAAAGTAATAATAAGTTTTGGATGATCATCAGATGATTTACATTGAGAAGACCGTGGTCCAGAAAGAACTCCGTACACCTACAAGAAACCTGCTTTGATCAAAAGTTACAAATGAAAATACATGAACATTGTCTCCATTTTGAGCCCAGTAACACACATGAAAAGAAAACTGAGAAAGTGATTATTCTGAATACAGTCCAAACATCAAATCAGCAAAAGCATAGTTCATAGTTTTGTGTAGGAGATATTAATGTGTACAAAAGTACACAGTTTTCACAGCAGTTCCTCATTATGTTTTGCCTTTTAACAGTGAGTTAATTTCCAAAATGAAGCATAAAATTCTATGTAACTGTGTCCTTCTGTATCAGGGGGAATAAAAACATATGAACACCACAAGTTTGTCTCAGTTGTAATGTGACAAAAGAAAATGTAATTTTCTCAGTGACATATAAATCTAGCTTCTCTCTCTGTCTTTTCCAGAATTAAGATATTTTTTGATTTATGTTCAACCAGAATAGAATGCTCTGTCTTATAGAAAAATTGGATGGGAAAGGTTTAAAATCTCCTAATTAAATTCCTTACGCCTGCTTATCTCTCTAAGGTGTTTCCATTCAGCCTCTGACAGAGTGAAACTTCCAGAGAACTAGAGCTCCACCATGTTAATCAAGATGAAGCTATCCCATTAGGGATAGAGTCCTGTGTGAAACATCTGACTGATCTACAGCCCCTCTTCATGAGAACCATGTATTTCACTTCTTTAAGGTTGGGGGTTTTTTTCCCCTTCATTTTTCTCTCTCAAACTTCTTTTCTCTTCAGGTTTCTTCTTCATGCCTGTACAGCTCAAATGGGGTTTTGTCACTTAATGGATCTGTCAGAAATTTCGGAAATCTGTCTGATTTTTCGGAAAAAAAATTGATTGGAGCTTATGCAATGCAGCTTGTGTTGTCTCTGAAGAAACCTGAAGAGGTGAGTCACTACAAATAATGCTAGCAAAGTGCTGCCTGGTAAGTGTCTAGTGTTAGCTTCCCTGAGCTCTGTTTCACTGCAGAGAGTTTCTGAGTTGCTCAGGTACAACTATGAGAACAGCAGCTGTCAAACACTTGCCTGCAATAAGGAAAGGTCTTTTATGCTGCTTTGACACCACTATATTGCTGAACTGTAGTTATAACTGTAATTTACACCTCCTTCATCCTTTTTTATGCTGCTGGTGTGCTGTAAAGCCACCTCGGTGTGAATAAGGATCAGTGAGAATTAAATTCCACTTTTTAAAATATTTTTTCCTGCCTAGCCAACCCTGTAAGACCTCATCTTTCTCTTCAGCTGCCCTTCTCAGAAGTAAGCATGTGACCATTGCACTGCTCAGCGACCTAGGAGATATTTTATGTGATGGATTTGTTTCTGAAAAGCTTGCAATCAACATATAAGCAATTAGAGGCCACTTTATTTCCTGGCAGTACTATGGGCTCCTGCTGTCTGGTTTAGTACTGGCAGATGCAAATAAGGCTTTGAAAGGATCACTGTAAGTCATTCAGACTGATGTAGTCCTTTCATTCCCCACAATGAATTCAAATCCACATGAAAATCTGTCTCACATGATATCGGTAGGCAGCCAAAGCTCTGTCCTTGTATTTCTTCATTTATGGTAGAAATCACATACTATTTAACAGAAAGAGAAAGCAAAGAAAATGCAAAGCAATATCCTCAGAGCCCAAAGGACAGGAAAGTTCTGTTAACATGATACGCGAGTTATAATTATTCTCAGCTTGCACCTTCAGAGCTAGCCATTTCTCAGCCCAATTAACCTGTCCTATTGTACAGTCCATGTAAGGCACCAGGCAATTAACATTTGTATAATAAATAAACTATTAAGGAATGTTTTGATTTCTGGTTACATTTTTGTTATTCAAACTGCATTGCAGTTTCTGCTTACCAGGGATTTGCTCTTTTAAACACTTCTCATTTCATTACCAAGTGTCTCTTGCCTCTCTTACATCCAGCTATCCATCATATAAAAAACCAAAACTGTAAGAAGGTGTCAGTTCACCAATGTAACAAGGAAATAACAGAAGTCATAACCATCCCTAATCCTTTAGTTATTCTTTTCACCAAGTGCTGTTTAATTTTACCAAATCTTTAAAGAGACAGTGAGAATGTTTTCTGGTTTTATTCTGCAGCTTATTGTAACGAGAACAAACTTTGGTCCAGATTTGCAAGTTATATTTACCCCATGCTGTTATTAGCTATGTTTGTCCAGGCTCCGAAACACTGCAGTTTTATGTTATTGACATGCATTCTCCCTACTAATATTTCTGATAACACTAAAGGTTTTATATCTTTCTATTCACCAGTGAATTTTGGTAGGTGTAAGTACAAGGTTTCTGCACAAAGAGTTCTTTACCAGTAATGATCTTGGGTCAGTTTTATGACTCTGATAATGGCAACCACTTTGATTAACACCATAATTTCTAAATGGATACCTGTAAAATAGTTGTAATTTATAGGGCCCATAGGTTATCATTATTGCACCAGAAATTCATAGTAAAATGTGACATGTGGAATCATTCAGGCTGTTAATGGAACTAGTTAATCACATCTATTAATGTCATTAGCTCGTTAATGACTGGTTGATAATTAGTTAGTGACATCTATTGAGGCAGTTTATGGTACTAGTTTCATAATGATGTCGCGGCTGTCAGGTTCTTATGCAAGTAGAGCCATCCAGGTCAATAACGTCCTTCATAGGCATAAGGGTTAATCTGCAGATTTATCATTGAAAATTACACTACAAAGCCATAGATGAAATAGAAGTGAATGGAGATGAAAGGAAAACGAGGGTTTAAGATTCATAGATATTAAAAATATTTGTAATAAAATACAGAGTTGCAACTGTCCAAGAATAAAAATTACTTAGAACTACTTTTAAGTACGCAGTTCCATTAAATATGTAAGAACCAAAAGGAAAATAGATAAGAAATATATGCCTTGTAATTATTTCAGTATATTCCAGCAGATGGGTTACAGCAGTATTTTCTAGCTTTTACTATTCTGTGGTTATGAAATGGGAATCACAAGTGCCTGTAGTCTCAAGTCATCTTTACCCAATCATATATTAAAAGAACTTCACAAATCTTGTGAATTCAATAATTCTCCATTAAATGCAGCCTGGATATTGAAATTCTCCACTTTTTCAAGTAATAAATTACATTTCCATTATTTTTTTGTTGTTATTTATATGCTGCATGAAAAATCCTAGGATTATGCTAGCAAAAAAAAGGACACAGAGTTCTAGGAAAAATGTTCATTCAGGTAAGAAATAGATTAAGCATAAATAATCAGTCTGAAGGAAAAAACAGAAGTTGTCAGGAGATGACACATGCTTCCTAGTTTAACACCACCTTAAAAAACCCCAAACCTTACAGTTTCCTATTGACAAAATATACACATACACTGCCAATAAAATTAAATAAGCGAACATCTTAGCATTTTTGTCCCCAGGAGAAAATTCTATTTCTTTATGCAGAAATTATATGATATGAGGGTACTCTGAGCAATAAAATGGCAAAAGTCCCAATGGACAGATAATATTTTCTATGAGAAGCTACCACTGTAAATCATATCAGTTGCAGATTACTGTGTGTTTGTGTTTATTCTCCACAAGCCGTATACATCCTGGAAATGGCTTGTATTTTGAATGTAAATTGTCAAGTGTGTGAATTTCAGCTCATGCAAATATGAAACCCTATTTCATAACCATTATTCAAATCCCTTTCAACATCGTAGTTTTCGCTGCTTGTTAAGTGCTTTCCCACACTTCTTCATAAATAGAAAAACAATATGAATGGTGCCCATCTGTTCTTGTATGATTTTTATTTCAAGGCAATTTTAATTGGTTTACTGGTTCTGACAAAATGAATAGAGCACATTAGAGACATCTGAAAGTTCCCTGTACACTACATATTCTGGAATCTGCAGTCCATTTTACAAAGAATCAGTGTTTGTGGGAAAGCAGATGGAAAAAGGGCAGTACCTCCAGTTTCTGCAGCAAGTCAGCAGGTGCCACACAAAAGCACGATTGTGAGAAGAACAAAGTCATGTCCAGTAGGTCAGGGAAGAAGTCTACAATAAATTCCAATGATATTTGATCCAGTAGATAACTGGCTATTGGACCTTAGATAACAAAATGATTCATTCACAAAATAAACACTGCAACTACATTCCAGGACTGAGAACTTCAAAGATTGGTATGTCTGAAGTTTTTCCTCTGTTCAGTAAATTTATCTCAAAAACTGGTCCGTTTTGTCTCTGACTCTGAAATGGAAACAAACAAGATTAAAAAAAAAAAAGTGGCCCCTGTGCTGTTTATAGCAGTAACTACTAAGCTGTGAACACACAAATACAGTGTTCAGTTTGTCCAGTGACAGGATTTTATTTTGCCTCTGACTTTTCCTGGGAGGAAGAAATGATGAAATGGTATTCCATCTGTTTCAGCAGTTATTCTGTATCTTCTTTCCCTTCATTGTCAGATCTTCCAGGCCTAAGGCACTTTATCAGTATCCAAAACAAAGTATAAATGAATGGCTGCATTGGTCTTAGCAACTGAAATATTAGTTTCTATTACAGTATGCTGGCTCCATGCTACAAGGCTAAACTAATTTTCTACCTGCCTTCCTGCAGGTAGAAAGGCAGGTAGAATTGGTATGGAACATACCAATTCATGGTATGGAACATACCAAATACCGGACATATTGGT
>JAOXNG010000026.1:73338535-73348758 GCA_028566535.1 Scolopax minor | reverse complement strand
GGCTTTTTTTCACAAGTTTGTGGAAAATTAGTGCTGCTTGGTATTTAAAACATTTATAGAAGGCAGTATTCTCCAAAATAGTGACAACACTGTGTGGATATCATCAAGCAAATGATATAAAGTGTATTTAATATACAAAACTAGAGAAAAAAGCAGTTCTGAAAAAGTGTTGCATTTGAAGAGTGGTTCAGTAATTTGCTCAGACACCAAATGGTGGTGTTCCGGTAATATATTCAATATATATTATTTTGACACTAGTTTTGTTTTATATTCTACTGGGCTATCGAAATTCCCTGTTGTAACTTAATGTGTAGACATCAAGTTTCCACTAGTGAAATGGCAGTGATGAAGAAGGATTTTTCTTTCTTAATATAAGTCTTTAGTTTGACTTATATTAAGAAAATTTTTCCTTTGTGACTCTGAACACTAAGAGCAAGCAGATAAGATACAGCCTCTATGTTGCACATGACTATATCCTCATTGATGAATCGTTAAAAAAGAATAAAGCCTTTCATATGCACTGATAGCTAAATAGAGACACTGATTTACTGAGACAAAGGTCTAGTAAATTGAGGGGACTCATAAGAAAGAAAAAATAGTAAACTCTAGTTGGTTTGACTTTAGTAAGACAAGACAATACATATGATCTAGATATCTTTGGAATAGATTATGAATTTTAGGAAAAAGAAATATAATGTCTCATAAGTAATCTAAAGATGTTAATCTGTGTGTGTAGAATTTGTTTCAGAGGATAAAAATTAATGTTAAAGTCTAAAGTCTAAAATTTAAAATTTTACATCCCTAAAGTCTAAAAAGATAGACTAAAGTTTAGAGGCAACACATTAGCTAAAAGATCTGGGAGCAGTCATTGTAATAATGAATGAATTAAACTACGTTACCTGTAAACACAGTGAAAAAGTAGATTCACTTCTTATATAAAACCATCAGGCATGGTTTTAGCATTTTATATTACAACAGGAAGAGATTTATCCAAATCAATTAATGTGACTGGAGAAGACAATCCAAATAACCTAAATTCTAAAAAATGACAACCACTGACATTTGTTTAAGGAAATTAGTTCATAACAGAGGTAAAGCAAAAGCAAAACAAAAAAATATTAAATAGTAAAAGCAAAGTCAACTCTAGGAAAATATTGAAATGCATATCTAGAGATTTGACTGCACTTCTTAAATATAATGTTCAACAAGTTCACAGCTAGCTGTTATGAACCCCCTGCACACAAACATTTTGCAATGCATACAGAGTGTTGGATTGTTGATATGTAATATGCAAGAAATGACACAAGCAATAATATCTGATAGAGATGTCAAGAATTTAACGCCTGTGATGATAGAAAAGGGCAGCCCAGAGGGGTGACTACCAAATAAATGAATAACTGATTTTAAGACCCCAGTGGGGACTGCATAGAGGCTTATGCATATGATGATGCATCTGTTGGGAGCAAAAGGAAGAGCTCTTACAGCATCTAGATACTCTCTGGGGAGTACTTGAGAAGAGGATAGTGATTACATACACAAAGTTACTAATAACAGAAGAAAGTCCAGGTCAGAGGAGCAAAATAACAAACCCTTTGATAGGAGGTGGAAAAGTTGAAACTTCATGGTGTTTTCTTCATGTTCCAAATATGCAAGAGAAAGAAAATCCTTGTAAGGGAATAAGGATTTTAACTTTTCATCTTAGGGGGAAATATTTTGGAGTAAATGGAGCCTGCACAGTGAGGAACAGCTGTACAAGACAAAATGGAACCAGTACTAAAACTTAGGATAGGGAACTAAGAAAAGAGCAAGCTACTTAAAATTACTTATGTTGCAGTTTTGAAGCCATTTTGGGCTTCAAAATTACACAAATAAAGGCTAGGAGAGGCATTAAAAAGTCAGTAAAAGTCAATAAAGAACAGCCAAAAAAATCACATTTGAGAAGGATGTGTAAAATAAGGAGAAAGATCAGGACCACATGAATATGTGGCAGTCTATAAATTAGAGGGGGGAAAAAAAGTTGAATAACATAAAAACTTGATTTATATGTCAACAATGTCAACACAACAATAAGATTAGTAGATTAAAAATTATATGTGGTCCTGTGATTCAACAGGATTTTACAAACCTATGTTAAGAGCCAGCAAAGAGGTGATGTTAAAGCCGATATGTGATATTTTCAGTGATTACAGAGGTGAAAATTTTTAGTCCATAGCCTGTGTCTATTTCTTGCAGGGTGAGATATCCACTTTGATTTCATGAAAACATTAAATATTAATCATTAAACTGGGTAGAGTGGACAGAAAGGAATATGGTGCCATATTCCTTTGGAATAATTTATTTTTAGCACAAAATGAAAAATTTGCTATCCTTTTAAGAATGCATTGTTTTGAAATATTTACATGAGAAATTAAAAAACAAAAGGAAAAATTTAGAACAAATACATGACCTATGATGGTCAGCTGCCAGTTTGCATCTAGAACTAATATGCTGGTACATAAACCTTAAATAATAATGTGTCACAGGAGAAATATCTCATGTAAATATTTCAAAACAATGCATTCTTAAAACGATAGCAATTAAAATATGTGCCTGAAGGAAACTGTCATTATTGCTTTGTGGAAAGTTCCATTATATATATATAGTCTCATTCTGAACTGAAATAAAAAGAAACCAATTCCTACTAATGAATTATTTGGTGGAAAAAAATATTTTAAGTAACCAGATGTTACATTTTTATGTGAATGAAAATTTTATCATTGATTTACATATTTTACTTATATTATTAATATCTGCAATAAAATTTGAAACAGGGTTTTAATAGAAACAACAATACCATTTTATGATGTTTGGAACATCTGATTTCATACTAGTTTGAGTTTCTTAACAAAAATATGTCAAAACTGACAGTCAACTACAAATCTGTAATTATGAGAATACATAGCTTTCTATCTGGAAAAAAATAGTCTCTAATAAACTGTTATTATCTGTCTAGCTGTGATTTATTGTAAATAGGTAGAAATCTGGAAGCCATCATGTGGATTTTATACTTGTTTTACTTATTCACTTTTTATTAGGTAGAAATCTGTTGTTTTTTTGGTTCAGCTTTATTCATTCCTGCACTTCTAGACTGCCCTACAACACAGAGCAAAATGCTGTATGTGGGGAGGATTCAGGAGCTTCACTGGAAAACTGCATTCTAAGCCACATCAAAAGAAGCATGGCCAGCAGGTGGAAGGAGGGGATTATGCTCCTCAACTCCATTCTGGTTAAGCATCACCTACAGTACTGCATCCAGCTCTGGACCATTCAGCACAGGAAAGACATGGACCTGTTGGCACAAGTCCAGACTGAGGAGGGCCATGAGGGAGATAAGGAGGAACTCTTTATCAGGCTATATAGCCATAGAAAAAGGGGTAATGGTTTAAAACTGAAATAAGGAAGATTTAGATTACCTATTAGAAAGAAATTCTTTGCTCTGAGGTTGGTGAGACGCTGGCCCAGGTTGCCAAGAGAAGTTGTGGATGCCCCATCCCTGGAGGTGTTCAAGGCTAGACTTCATGGGGCTTTGAGCAACCAGGTCTAGTGGGAGGTGTCCCTGCTCAGGGCAGGGGGGTTGGAACGAGATGATCTTTAAAGTCCCTTTCAATCTAAGCCATTCTATGATTCTATAATTCCATGAAAAGCACAAATCTAATCCAGATTAAAATGTTAATTCCAGTCTTTATGAATGCCAAACTTAGAATGAGATTGTATATTACTAAGCAACTGTGAAATCGTCTGTCAAATCATCCTTTAGCTTAACATTAGCTTTGAATTCCTTGTTAGTATGTATTCTTTGTACTGAGGTAATTTTAAGATGTTCCAAACAGAAAACACCTTTACCATTTTCTGACTGCCTAGCAGAAAAGATGATCACTGCTCTGAACTATCAAAATTCTGAATTATCAAAGATGTGGGTGCAACCCTTCTTGCTTTCTTTGCTTCATGCTCTCCCTATAGGAAGGAAGTATGTGGGTTTTCTTCAGTTTTGTTTTGTTTTGTTTTGTTTTGTTTTGGTTTGGTTTGGTTTGGTTTGGTTTGGTTTGAGAGAGGAAGTTTCTTACTCCTCCTGTTTGCAACAGCTCTTTCAAAAAAGTGACTTTTTCACTTTCTTAATGGAACACTTATTTGTACTGTGAATCAGACTCAAATTAATTTGAACAATAAAAAAGTTAAAAAATATAATTTCTTTACTTTTGGTTCTTTTTCTCAAGAATGGTCACAAGGTAAAACCTGAAGAGGACTATGAAAATCTTGCAGTATATCTTCAATTAGCTTTTGATCTCAGATTTCACAGAATTTAGGACATTCATTGGGTATTCCAGTTAAGATGCTTCATTTATAAAACAAAAAAAGGGATAACATACTAGGCACAGTTTGAAGAAAATACCTCATCTGATATTTTGCAGTTTCATCATTTGTGGCAAGACTATGGTGTCTCCTTGTTATTTGAGTTATGAGTACACTGATATTTAGGCTTCTCTTGCTCCCACTCAGCAGTCAAGAACATGTTGGGATTCAGAGACAACTGAATAGCAATTTTAAATCTTATTTAATGCACCTCTCAAATTTTTTTGGGGTTGTGTTTTTAAATCTGTCTTCTAACCACTTATCACTGTAATTCCAGACCAAAGTTGCAGTTTCTTAGCAGATCTGCATTTTATTTTGTATAGAAGAAGTATAGCTTCAGGGTCTCTCCTAGCTATACTAAATGACAGTCCCTGGTTACATCTCCCATGTTTGACAGCTTAACTTGCCTCATCACAATAATTTTGTTTTGGTGCAGTTTCATCTCTGTGTGTGTAGGTGTGTGTGCATTTCTGCATAAGCTAATTATAAGGCACAGCTAATTAGAAGGGTGAGCTTTAGAAGAGATGTTAGCATTTGCCTGTGTTACTTTTTTTTTTTTTTTTTTGACTGTTCATCTGCTCTCAGAATCACCAGTTTCAAGGGAAGAAAGCCAGAAGATTGCCTCTCCCTCGCTCCTTTCCACTGCACCGTACTATGTTCCCTAATATCAGCTAATTTCCAACTGAGTGCTTTTCCGCAGTGACTAGATGAGATTTATGACTCATCTTCTACAGTTTACTTCCATATTAATTGTATTTAACTATTGCTTGTGGTGTTTTCACTCCATCTCCTGCTTTTTATCCCCTTTCTCTTTTCTAGAAGTTTGTGAAACCCTCTGTGCTCCTGCATTTGAACTCCCCGTTAGGGACTCTGCATTTGGCTACCAGCATTGTATTACAGCATGTTGATAAACCAGGTGTCATGCTCTCATTTTGTGTTCCTGGGGCTGAGCCACCTGCTTGGATTGCTGTCTCACGAGGAGCTCCACAGTATAATCACCTTTGTTTGTATTGTCTGTGACTTTGCCAACAATTCGTGCCGAAGGCTTTTAGTGTGTCTGCAGCAAAATGATACCTGAATATCTAGGGATGAAAAGGTAGACTTGTAAGCTGTTAAAATATAGCTTAGTAATAAAGAGATACAGCTAAACTTTTGAAGAGTGCTACGCAGGGTAACTTTTCCTCTAGTGTGCAAAACTGAAACTTTACATATTCTGGTCAACTGAAAAAAAAACAGAAAACTCTTTCATTCAGGTCAGAAAAAATGTTCTCTTTCAAAAAATCATTTTTAATTACATGTGTTTCTATAATTAGATTAAAGCTCCAAATAGAAGAAACCCAAACCAATATTTATTACTTAGAAAATATTGACAGGGACTATTCTGACAATTTCAAAATCGTAGAAACATTCCTTACTGACAGTTACATTCTTCAAAGCCAGCCAATCCTTGCAAAAGTTTCTGGTTTGGTTCATTTGTTTTTCTCAGGTGAAACAATTATGTAAAATAGACTTCATTGTCCCTATAGTGGAATTCCTTTGCTTTATTTTTTTTAATGTTACATATTCCATCAAAGTTTATAATATTTCTGCAATTATATGGCTTCCCATAGTTTTATATTTTTTTATGTATTTTGTAAATAAACCGATATACTGTCAAGTGAAGATTTTCTTTGCAATATAGTGTTTCTAAAGTATGTGGTATTTACTATCCAAATTCTTTTAAAAATATTTGTGCAAAAAGTAAAGTCAATGATCCAAAAGCTCATTGAAATCAATGGGACACTTTCCATTAAATTCAATGGGATTTGGTCCAAGCTGTTTGTAATTATAGGTTGACATTTTGAAAGCTGCCTAAGGGAGTTGGAAGCCTAATACTCATTAAAATTAACTGGGCATCTAGCTTTACTAGGGTGCTTTGGAACTCACAACTACAGTTTATATAAATGAGTGACCTGTTTATGAGGCTCAGTAAGCAACTTTAGAGCTCCAAGGAATCCATAAGCATGTGTCTTATCCTCTGTATCAAAGAAACGTGTTTTAGATTGTATTATTGGCCATTAACGGCCATTTTGATGCAGAAAAGTACTATCTAATTTTAAGTGAGATGAATATATAAAAAATGATCACAGAATTGACCAAAACTGATTTACAGAATGGCTTGTTTGACAGATTAATGCTTTTTAATTTTATTTAAAAGAAACATTCTTAAATATTTGAAATTTATTTGTAATGAGAACTAGACAAAAATACTGAGCAAATAGTTCAATCCATAAATTGCCTGACGTGTTATCCTTTTTCTATTTGCTGCAGTCTGTAATATCCTTAGTTATGTCATCCATACTTATATCAACATCTACATCTACATCTTATTCTACATCTATCTTTGTACTGTTTAAACATCCCAAAAGTATTCAGCAACTAGACTTTTATTTGAAGAAGTTGTTTGAACTCTGACTGACAAATGTTGGCTGTAGCATTTCCTATGGATGCTCCCCTATATTAAAACAATGTATATAAGGTAAGTTACTTGAGCTATGGTTGTTTATACACATTATGCAATACCAAACCAAATCTGTGAATTCTAAATGTCACTTGTGAGAGAATAGCATGTAGTTCAGTAGTAATATACTCAAACTCCCTTTTGAATTTAAATTCACCAGTAGTTTCATTCATTCGCTTATAGCTGAACAGTTCACTGTTAACTGTAAGTATTCTTAAGGGATTAGAAATATTCCAAACCCTTGGAAGATAGGGGTATGAAATTAAAAAAAAAATATTGGGTACAAAAGGACTATATTCTCATTTGTAGGGGTTCCGAATTATGAGATGTATCAAAATAAATGCAACAGTTGTTTAGATAAAATATTTATGTGCACATGATCTGCAGTTCAATAGCAAACTTGATTTTATTTAAATTTGTTGTGAATCACAATATTATTTCCCAAGATGACTTATTGTAGATTATGATTTTATAATGGCAGTATTGTTTCTATGACATCATCACTCAGCATAAGTGTATGCAGAATATTATTGCTACCAACAAGAAAACACAAAGTGGTCAGATGCAATCAGACCAATTCTTTAAACTGATCGCATGAACAAATTAAAATGAAATAAAAATAATTTTAAAATTCTATTTGGGGTGAAAATAGAAAGGCTGCATAAATAGCTGTTCAGTTGAAACTAGTCAGCCAGTTCCTGCAACTGTGAAGTTTCTTCAAGTGGAGTTGTGCTCCTGTTTCAGAGAAAGAGCAGCCGTCTTCTTCCATCCTGGTGGGAGGCTTTGTGTGCTGCCAAATGAATGCTGATAAACTCAGTCCAAGAGGAAAAGTAGCCATTGCATTGTGTTTTTATTAGATCCATGTTACAATTCTTCCAGGTGAGTTGCTGTTTGCTGCTTTTGACACAGCTGTTGGCCTGCCCTCTTGGTTGAAGAAAGGCTGTAATTATTTAATTACAGATTCTAATATATTAAAAAAAAAAAAAAAAAAAGGGAAGATATTTCTTACAGTACAAAAATCCCAAAGCAAGGCAGAAAATGCCATACAGTAAAACCAACATAACAAGAAGCAGAAATCAACTAATTAAACTGAATTGGACTGAAGTGAAATTGCTAACATCTTTACTGAGCTATTTTATGACATTGTCTGCCATCAAACATACACACCTGTGTAGTTAGTTGTCTAGAGATCCATTTGTCTCTGGATCTCTTTCTAAGATTATTCTCAACATAAACCATTGTATTTCTAACCTCCTTGTACTTGAGAACATTTTCTCCTTAGGACACATGAAGGTTCTCAGACTCATACCTTTGGCAAATTTCATAAGCATTTTGTCATTTTTTAAGTGAAGATCAGAGCTGAAAATAGTAGTATCAACCCCATGCATTTCATGTCTGTAGCTCCTCTATGCCACGCTGTTGTCACTGATCCTTCTGCTTCTTATTTATCCATTTCTCAGTTCTTATCCTAATCATCATCTTCTCTAGTTTAACTAATAATTTCCTATTAAGCATCAAATGTTTTCCTGGCTTCCAAGTAGATTAGATCTAGATTAGACCTATTTCCCTTGTCTAGAAAAGCAATTATCTCCTCAATGAAAGATATCAGGTTAGTCTGGCACAATCTGTCTTTGTCAAACCCAAGTTGTGTTTTATCACATTTTCTCTGTACATCTGTGTTTTCTTCCTTTCCTGCTGTGAAACACAGCTCAGACCAGTCTGACAGAGTCACAGTTGTAAGGATCACTCTTTTTTACTTTCTTAAATATGTGTAACATTTAATATTTTTTCTGTTGTATGCCATTTCTTAAAACCTGATGGATTTCATTGCTTGACTACAGATGCTGCAATGCTGTGCCAGCACCCTCATGCTTCTGCAATACTGACAATCCCTCTCAGTTTTCAGAAATGAAGTACTTAATATTTTTATTTTTTCTCCATATCAAGTTGTAATTTGTATCCCACATCTTCCCTGTAACCTCACTGAAAACTGAATTTCAGCATAAAACCACACGTGGACCTTTATTAATCCTCATTCCATTTTCAGTACATGCCACTTTCACTTCATCTCAATTGTGCAATACCCTTGCTACTTACCAAAGTCAAATAAACAGAGTCTGCAATGACAAAGTATGATCCTATCTGACATATGAATTTGTAGGTTACTGAGTCCAAGACCATATAAACCTTAATTTCTTTTTAGCATTTGTTCTCCAGTAGGTATCTGTGAAGTTAAAGTCATTCCTATTGACAGTTTCTGGTAAGATTTCCAGATGTCTTTCTGTATGCAAATATGAGTTTGTAATTCTATAGCAGACTCCATTCACTGTTTTTCCCTTTCCCCTCCAATGATGTAATATTTTTTCCATCTTTTTAAAAGGTCAATGTGACAATTCATCTATGCTATTCCAGTTTATATCTTTAAAGTTATCACATTCTAACAGTGCAGCATTACTCTGGCAGCCTTACTCTTTATTTCTATGTGAAAATAACTCTTGAGAGTTTATGAACCTCTTGTGTTTTCTTCTTCTCTGTATTCTAATTATCCTATTGCTATCTGGCTTGATGTTCTACATCAATATATTGTAAGTTTCTTCATGTTCCCTGCATTTCTTATGCTGGAATTTAAACATTTCACTTGTTTGTAGAGATATCCAATAATTTAGTCACAAAAGATTTAATTTTAATGTTAAATATTTGACAACTGCTTTATTTTCTAGTAATTACAAATAATTAGTTGGATACTGTCTATTGGGTTTTTTTTTAGAGGTGTATAATATTTTTATCTTATTATTTTTGTTTACTCTCCAGAGTTACTTTATTCATTGTTTGTATTCTAATTTTACTTTATTCTTTTTTTTCCTTGTAGGACTGTTAAAACAGTACTTTAAGAAAACAAATGGTGGAGGTTTCAATGAGTTACTGCAAGATTCTCAATGCTTTTTAGTCTCATGATACTGTAATCATTTATGTTGGCCATAACTGAAAAAAAAAATATATATGTGTGTATATATATAATATATATATGTAAAATTTAGAATATAAATATATTATATACAGAAAAAAATCTACCAAAAGAATATTTTCCAAATCATAAACTTGTCTAAACTTGTCTAAATTTTTCTTGCAGCACCAGCTCCAAAGTTATCCATTGATTGTTATTTCATCTCAATTGCTTTTTTTATTTTTTTAATATATTTTTTTTAAGGATCGTGCAGAATACAGATCAAGATCACATAGTTTAATATTTTCCCTGTCCTGGAATAATCATTTTGAATCTGTTCCAGCTGAACTGTAGTAATGCCGTGTATGTGGCCTCGAAGTCTGCAGCATT
>JAOXNG010000026.1:73306362-73326738 GCA_028566535.1 Scolopax minor | reverse complement strand
GTTTCTCCCTAGCCTTATTGTATGAACATAGTATCCCATCCTAGAAACAGCAATACCTAGAAAATAGTTTCTTTTACTTTTCATGTAGGAAGTAGGAGACTTGTCTCACCACTCCAGATACTGTAGTTCATTTCCCCCAGTGCATTATTCCTATAAGAGGATAATTAATTTCCCTGACAGTTTAGTGGCTAGTTCATCTCTAAGGTAACTGGTGAATAGTCTGGGATTATTTACGTTTCTGGAAAGAACACCACCACCATACAAAGTTTTCTTTCTTGCTATTCTTCATTGTTTGCATAACATGTACTTCCCCGGGTAGACAAGCGTGTTTAGTAATTCAAGGTCCCTGGAAAACTACAAGAGAAATATTCATGGAGGAAAGAATTCACTAAATTTGAACTCATGTTGTGAGTTCATAAAACATTTTCTGAAATCTGTGACATTTGGAAAACATTGAACATTAAAGAGCCTTCATTCCCAGTCCTTTTTGAAACTTTTATGCTTAGTTGACCCCAACCCAAAACCATAAAGTTTAAGAATTTTTTGTTGTGGTTTAAAAAGAGGACCTGAGTTTAAATTATTTAAGCAGATCAGATTATCATAATAAGAATTCTTGGTTTATAAAAATCTGCGAAAATTTGTTGATTTAGTCTCATAAATTTTACCCAATGATTTTCCTCAAGGTTAGACACTGATTTGTAGTGTACTTCCCAAATTTATACACTGAAATTATTTTATACACCTGAAACTGAAATATTAATCTACTTCAGGGTCAAATACATAAAGCCTGTTTGTTTTAAAAGGACTTGGCTTTTTCAGTTTAGCTTTGGCACAGACTATGTTGCTCTCAATCCCACAAGGTGTTATCTTTTTTTAAGAACAATAACCTCACAGAAATGTATGCTTTATTTTCAAATAACGGCTATTGTTATATATAAACATATGAGTGTAAGTCTTTTTTTTTTTCTTCTTTTTTTTTCTTTTCTTTTTTCAGTCTTGTAAAATTTGATTGACAGTTGGAAGGGAAAATCAGGCTGATACAAATTTCTGAATCTGTCTAGTCACTCACCACAGCTGCTGATGAGCCATGTCTGCTACCCATTGCCCTCAGATGCTGTTCTCTAATTCCTTTCCTCATTCAAAGAAGCTAGCACAGTTTTTCCCCATTGAGAACAAGATGCGTGCAAACCCATAGGGGATTTACATCATATGCATGCCAGTTTCTTAATGAAAGGGAACTTGCTGCTCTGCCCCTTAAGTATTCATATTTTCTCTTGTGTATCAAAGCTGTTTTGTGCCTTAGGGGTAAAAGTCACAGCTTCTGTACCATAAAATCAAGCTGCATTCTTTAGGGAGAGAGAATTTTGGAGAGAGTTTTAGTTCTGCCCTGAAACAGTTTTCTTGTGACAGGGAAGCAAAAGTCATGAAGCAAAAGTAGTGTTCTCATTATTGTTTCTACTTACTGATTGTTTAGTTCATATGGCTGTTTTTCTGCTGATATTTACCATGGAAATGCATATGCCTCAGGTAACATACCTGCATCCCTAATTTCTTCAGATTTCTCAGAGCCCTTATTGAAGGTCATAAATCCATTTCCTTTAGAAAAAAAAAATCTAGTCAATAAAATTCCTTCTACTTGCCACAGGCCAGGATACATTGACAAAAGGTTAGTGGTTTTGTTTTATAACAGTGTTTAAAGAGCATAATATTCAAAGTCAATTTTGAAGTGCTGCTAACTTTAACTTATTCTATCTGGACACATAGATGATAGCAGTAAGATGTGGAAAGAATGTGATGAAAGTGGGAAAAAAGAGACTTGTTTCTTTGTACCTGTGAATGTTTCTGCTGTTTTTTTAACCGATCTGCTGCTTGTGTTGAAAGGTACAGCTCAGTCTTAACTCTGGACTGAATAACAATGCATTCTAAAATCTCCTGCTTGAATCCAAATGTCTCAAAAAATTAATTTAATTAAACTTAATTCCTTTTCCTTAAAAAAAGTAATTCAATCTAGGAAAAGAGTATTACAAATATTACAAGTCCCTGTCCTTATATCACTTTGCAAAATTCTTTCTGTAAAAATTTAGCTATATTTTTACTATTTCAAGTGGTTTGAAGAAGATCATATAAAATATAGAAATCCATGTGTAGTAAATGTCTTGTATAGACAAGGCATTTGAAGAGAAAAGTAACTTCCTTTATGAGGTTACAAAAGATTATTAAAAGTTCTGTAAAAATGATTTCACAGTTATAAAAATCAGACTTACAGTGCCTTTAATAGTGATGAACCATTTAAAAATATCGATTTCAAGTGGAACTGTGATAGATAGTTTGGAAGTGCTAAAAGTGACAAAAAGAAAATAGATGTCTTGCAACTCATGTGCCCATTCAGGATAAGACCGACCCTCATCTAGAAAGTGATTTGTTGGATAGAGGGAGAAATGATGCCATTGTGCTAAACAAAGTTTAATATATGAATGAATATATAACTTTAATAGCTGCAGCTGCTGATCCACGGCTGGAACAGCATACAACCTGCATGCAACAGAAATTCAAATACATGAAATATTAATGATTATTTTAAGATGAGTATACCTTTTCAAACAATGCCCAATTTACTGTTGTGCTGTCAAAATCTTTCCATTTCCCACATAATTTTCTGCTTCTAAATTAAAATAAATATGCTTTATTTAAAATGCATAAAACCCGAGGATAACAGTCTACAAATTTACTCCAGATGCATACTAACTGCTAGAATAAACATTTCAGAATACGGTTTTACATAATACACTTATCTGTTTCATTTGGCTGTCCCCATAAACTCACTACACTCCAAGCATAAACAGGTTGTTAAGTACATTTAAGAATTTTAGAATGAACACCAGAGCTGCCGTTATCATTAAAATGGAGTGCTGATGTTGGAGTCAGGCCACATGGAAGTGTTTACCCAGTACTGAACTAGAATTTCAATTTTTTCCTGCTCTTAGGCACTGGAGTATGGATGGCTGTGATACATCAGCCTGTAACCCATCATTGGAAGATCAAGCACTAGATGCATGTACAACAATCTAAACGTGCAGCAGTCTGTTTCTACACGATGAGAAGACACTATAATGTTAATCTGCTATGATATGAATTCTGTGGTTTTTAGATTTATTTTGCTCATAGCTGGATGCTAGATGCCAGCTCCAGTGCAGGATCACATGCATACTCCTGACCTGTCAGTAATACTCTGTTTCCTGCTTGCAAAGATTTGTGTAAATTCTTTGATTTTTCCAGGTCACAAGATTGAGATAATCTCTGAACCCTGCAATGGTACAACAGGAAGAGAAGGAGGGATGAGGCGGTGCAAAGCACAAGGAATAGAAAATAGTGTAAGTTGATGGTTGGTGTTGATCATATTATTCTTTCAGAAAGGAAGCTTCTGCTTCATTTCACGAATTATTTCTAAAGCTGTCATGTTAATTGATTCTTGAATATTCTACTTAATGAAGCTTAGTCAAATATTTTCTATGAATGTTAAGTTTGTGTGAAGAAACACACAAGAGAATGGCAGAATACATTTTAAAGAGATCATTTACTAGACTGAAAAATATCACACACATTAATGTGAACACATGGATGTTTTCTTCTTTCCTTTTACATTTCAGAGAATGCAGAGTAATAAGCATCCAAAGTAATAACATTGATGCAAATAACTGCTACTAATTTCCATATTCTGCCAACTCATGTCCATCTGTTCACCAACCAACCAGGTCCTTTTGGCAGGGCTGCTCTTCATCCCTTCATCCCCAACCTGTGCTGATATTTGGAACTACCCCGACCCAGGTACGGGACTCTGCACTTGGTCTTGTTAAATCTCATGATGTTCACAGGGGCCATCTTCTTTAGCCTGACCAGGTCCTTCCAGATAGCATCTTGTCCCTCAGGCATGTCAACCACACCACACAGCTTGGTGTTGTCCACAGATTTGCTGAGGGCATACCCAATCCCACTATCCATGTCACTGATGAAGATATTGAACAGTACTGGTCCCAGTACTGGACCGCTGAGGGATTTTCCCTGGGAAAATATGAAAGTGCTTCCTCTGGAGACCCATTAGAGTTATTAACATAGCTCAATGATTTATTTTTTCAGTAATATTGTCATTTTTTACATTATGCCAAGTCCAAGTAAAATGTATACAAATATACATCTTAAAAATATGTATTTAATTTAATTTAATTCATGCATTAAATTCTTTTTGCAGTTGCTTACAGTACTTTTGGCTTTCTGACTTACAGGCACTTCTCATCCACCGTAAAATAAGTCTCTCTACAAAGAAAGTAAATGGAACTGAAACTAACAAATAAGAAAATTTGATTTATTTTCCTGCTTGCTTTGACACACCAGGTATGACAGCAAAACATGACAGAACTGCAATTTAAAGGTTAATTTCCTTAAAAGGGCCTCTGGGCTTATCATAACATTTCAAAGATCTATTTCAATTACTGAAGATTGAAGTTTAGACTTTAAAGTGGATGAATGTGCACTGTATATTTGTTCTTTGTTAAAATATGAGTGAAAAAAATTATTTCCTTTATCCTTTTGATGAAAATATGCTCTTGTCTGCCTGATAAAATGTTTCCTGTTTGTATGCCACACTTGCTAAACACTTCCTCTTGAAACTGCAGAGCATATAATGATCTTTACCAGGGTATATGGCAGAGAATTAGAAGAACTTCCTTGTAAGTCTTAACTGGCCTATAAATCTTAGGAAGTGATTAATTTTGACATTTTAAGAGGACCCCCCAAAAAAGGAAGGAGAAGGCTGTGAGGAAGAGTAGAGGCAGAAGTGATGGCACTAATATAGGAAAAAAGAAACAAATGGGTAATCTTTACATGCCTTGAATATTTGAAAAGTTTCTAAAAGCTGCAAAAAAATTTGTTATTCTGGTATCAGTGTTCTATCATATTCCTTAATGTAACCAAATGCAGTGGGAATTTCTATCAAATCAAGGGACATTTCCAGTAATTCCTAGTAGAAGTTGGGATGAAAATACTTTCTTTTTTATCAAAATGCATCTTTTCATATATTTCTTTCTTCCAGAAAAACTTCAAAACTCCGGTTTACTCAATCTTTAGATTGTTACTTTTGAAGTTGATGAGTCTATTCCCTCCTTCACAACAATAAATCTTATGAGCATGTAAAGAAAGAAAATGTGAAAAGTAGAGATGGTACACATTTCAGAACATTACATCTTTATCTGATGTAAATGGTGTAAACAAGTTTAATGGTTGGTAAATGCTAAATGACGGTAAATATTTTTAATTTTCATGGTAAAACTAATTTAGAAAGATTGAACTTTAGACAGATTGAAAATTGCAGAAATTCTGGATGATGGACACCTCTATCTTTGTGTATATTTTTGGACTACATAGAGAGTCAGAGGGAAACAAATAAATAGTTGTCACTGTCTTTCATAATTCTTGAATTCTCATTAAAAGTAAAATGACTCATGGCTCTTTTTAAGGTAAATTTTTAAGAGCAAAAAAGGCATCAAAATAATATCAATAATGTTCAGCAATTGCTAATAACATCCTGGTGAAATGGATGTATAAATTCCTTTTGGAAAACTATACCTCATTCTCTTCCCTTTTAGTTCTTTGCTGATATCACCCATAGTGTTGTAAAATTCTCACAGTGTCACATGCTATGTTTTCTGCAATGTGGATACCAGTTACAAGGAGCTCAGTTGAGACTAACAGCTTCTTTAACACAGGTCGCTGAACAACTATCAAATGCTCAAAAATCCCAGTCACTACTGAATGCAGAAGATTCAGAGCAGTGAATTCGAGGTGAAAGACTTCATAAGCCATTTCCATTCCACTAAGCCATCCAGTCTCCTCCTCTGCGCTTTTCATTATATTTGACATTTTTTAGATTTAATCTTGGTTCCAGACTACTAGCTTGTAGCTGTGGGCTGAGGGGACGAGACTTTTCTGAGCTGTAGAACATATTAAAAGGGGAAAATATGAAAGGTATGTGGAAAATGCAGGCCATACAGAGTTTAATAGAGTTAGTTGTTAAGCACAGGCACTTTCAGGAAAGAGTTCCATTTCTAATGTTGCTCTTGATAGCCAAACCAACTCTGTGACGAGGGAGATGCATCTTCAACAGCTGTGATTACTCTGTGAAACTCTGCATGACGTTGGCATCATGGAAGGGACAAAACTGTTACTGGGTTTTAGTCAAAATTGCTGAATTTGCTCCTGTGTTTGGAAGGAGTGATTGTATCTCTCATAATTTGCAGAATGGGCTTTATTTCTTCAGCTGAACTCTCTCATTCTCATTCTGCACACATGCAAGCTTTCAATCACACAGTCAACTGGAAAGATAAAAAGAAAAGTATAAACAAATGTGAGATGTCTGGCAATGAGTCAGGATATTTCTCCAAGAAGCAAAAAAATGAATAGATGATGAAAAAGATACAGATTTTTATTATTTTTATTTCATCTTTCAATACAATATGTATGCATTTGCATAAATAGTGTTAAAATATAAGACTAGACTACAGAACAATTTGTCTAGTTTAAGGTATTCAGAATAATACAGTAAATGATAAGTTCGTACCTACTTACTCTTAGCCCCAAAAACTGAAGCAGTAATCCTAGCCTGCCACTTCAGTAGTCTGTGGGAAAATGCAAGAGAAGCAGTCAAAAGTGCTTAGAAAATGCAATTAGACAGTTTACTTATTATTATGAAGATCTTTTTACTATTAGAAACTGTTTGTGTGCATGTGGTTTTACAAAAAAACATTTTTTTCTGAATATAAATAGATGTAGTCACACATGCTCATATATATGCAAAATAAAAGTATGGATGATTGAAATTCATAAGTAGTTAGTATTTATTGTATTTTTCTGTATATATACATTTCAAGTGTAACCATAATTGGACATATTCTATGTTGTATAACTGTGCATAGAGATTTTTTTATAAGAAAGTGTAGGAAAATCTAGGATACCTGGGTATATGTGTGCATATTTAACTGTTAGAAAGACTGCAAGAACACAAATATTTGCAGATGGTTTTCTATTACTCAAGTATGTTTGAATAATTAAAATTTACCCCATATTGCAGGATGGGCTCTAAAATACATCTATTCAGGTATTGTGATTTACATAACGAATTTTAGCTAACTACTCTAAATTTGCTTGGGATGAATGAAAACCACAATGATCTATTATTGTCTGCCTGTTATAACAAAGGAATGGATTTGAAATATGTTCTTTATATTACAATATACACCTTTCAGTCCTAAATAATAAAAGCCTAACAAAAGGCAACAATTAGTACTACCTTCAGCCTTGGCTGCTGACTGCATGATGGTTAAAGGTGTTGCACAAATACTAACACACATTTCAACATTTATACTTTCTGGCACTGTGGGATCCTGCAGCGTGTCTTTTGTAAAGAAAAGAATAATATTTTAAAAACCTGTCTCGGTTAAATTTTTTCATTTGGTAACAACAGTGTAGTGTGTCTTATTTCTATGTCAGAGAACCTGCATATAGACATATAGGTAGTACATAACTGAAATATACATGAGCTCTGCTTTACTTTCAGTTTTTTTCACAGGGACAGTCCCAAAGTTGTCCTTAACCAAAAGTAGAATAAATTGCCCTCTTTGGGCTTCCTTTCTACAGGTCCCATATCTGACTGCAGTCATAAGTGTTAGACCTCCCAACCCTTTTTTCACATTTTGCTATGAGACAGAGGGAGAAAATGCATCTGATGTGGACCTGATCTCTCTGTCCTCCTGGTCTTGAACTGGCAGAGGGCCTTGCAAACTGCAGAGCTGCCACTGCTCAGTACCAATCTTTCACCTCTCCCAGCCCTGCAGTGGCCAATGGCTCAGGGACACTTTAATTCTCTACTTTGGAGTAAATGTTGAAAGTGAACATGAAAAAAATAGAAGCATCTGGTGTTTGTTTTGAAGATGTGGTATATTGTAGTTTTCTCCAGCTGACATTTTGCCGTAGCTCAAATGGAGAATGTGAATGTTAAAATATGTATATTTTCCATGGATCACCAGGCCTGTGTTAAAAACAAAATCAATAAACTTGCCTGCAAGAAAGATTTTTAGACTGTTAGAGTGTTAGATTTTTTTTCCTGCACTCCTCTGGCAGTGCTAGAAAAGGCAGAGCATGCACCCAGTACTGTAGCTGAGCACACAACAAATGCAATCTCAGATTTCTTCTGGGAAAAAAAATCATTCATTATGTACTTCAGATTATAAGAAAGATTTCTCACCAAGAGCACCAATTATCATGGATCTTATACAAGAAAATATTGTAATACTTAAAACTCCAATTAAATGTCTCTGGATTGTATTTCTATTTCTAAAGTTATCTTCTGCCTGTTTTACCTACATTTTATCTTTGAGCCAGGAGGAAAAAAGCATAGAAGATAAAGAGGAATTAATGCTGTCTAAAGATTAAATTTAGACAAAAAGTCTTAGACAAAAAGAGTTAAAAAATTCCAATAATTCATGAAGCAACCACAGCCTAAATCACATAATAAATTGTCTGAAACATTGATTCATAAATTGAGAAAGTTGCTGAGTTATTCCAGCAGTTGCAAATTTTGCTTTCTCTTTCCACTCACTCTAAAATTGATCAACATTAAATGTATTCCAGAATTTTATAAATAGGGTTGTGTGAGATTTACAATTCTTTTTTTTTTTCATTAGATTTTATGACTTTGTTTGGGATTGATCTAGTCTCTAACTTCTGAATATCAGTTGTTACCTATTAGTCTTATGTATACAAACTGAGAGAATGATTTAGAAACTATTTTATAACCAGTCAAGGAAAAAAGAGAAATCTTCTATGCTAATATCTGAGCCCACTATCTGTCACATAATATTTTCCTTACATAAATCTAAAATGTAATTGGCTCTGTCAGTGTAACTCATTATGTATCAACAGATGAAAAAGTCTTGTCTTTAAGAGAGAAAAGGTTATAAAAGACAAAATTTGGTGCTCAAAACTATGAATATATTACTCAAGTATGGATCGCCCAGGGAAGTGCTGGAATTGCCATTCTGGAAAAATTTAAAAGATTGGTAGACATGGTGCTTAGGGACATGGTTTAGAGGTGATTTTGCCAATGTTAGCTTAACAATTGGACTTGATCTTAAAGGCCCCTTCCAATCTATGATTCTATGATTTTATGGTTCTATGATTTTATGATTTTATGGTTCTATGATTTTAAAAGATGTCTTATATTACAGTCATCTTTATTTTACAAATGCATACCTCCTGACTCAAAAATGTATCTTTTTCTGAGGTTTGGAGTGATTCATCATTATTTAAAAATAAATTATTTTCTGGTCTTCAATTATAGTATGCCTATGCCACAGAAATGGCTTATGTCCTTCTGGTGAATAAACCATAACAGTAACTTTCTTCCCTCAACTCCTCCTGCTTCATTTAAAGTCAAGATCAAAAAATAACCATTCCATTCTTTCAAATTGGTAGGATATTATCACTAACAGTGACAGACAACATTTCAGGCATGCATGAGAACACATTACCCTTATTGTCCAGCTGAACCTTTCAACAGGACACAGGAAAGAGCATGACAAATACACTAGAAAAAATAATAATAAAATAAACCCCTTAAAAAATATAGAAGAGCATCTTTTTTTGATCAGCAAGCATTGCTGAACATTTAGGATGAAAACAAGAGTGTGCCAATTTGCGGGGTGTAACTGCTCCACAAAGGAAGGAAAATAAGGGGACATTTCCTCTAATGGGGAACACACAGGAAATCCATCTCGGGGGCTATAACGAAGCCACAACACAACACAGTGCAAGCAATGGGTTATTTCAGTCGAGTATGGCCTTGGACACCTCTGTTTTCACTCATGTCATTCAGTGGACTCACTGCAGGTAAACACATGCTGATGCTGAAACTTTTCTGACCAAATACATCTGGGTTATGTCATGGTCACAGAATCATGAAATCACAGAACAGTAGGGGTTGGAGAGGACACTGCAAAGGAACATGTCTGGGCATGTTTTGAATGTCTCCAGAGAAGGAGACTCCACAACTTCTCTGGGCAGCCAGTTCCAGGGCTCTGGCACCCTCAGACAGGTCAACTTTCATATGATCCTCAGCACCCTCAGATGGTTCACCTGGCCCAAAATTCTGCATGTCCAATTTTCTAAGAAACTGAACAGCTTACCAAGAACACTGTGACTCTTTCTATAAGGGTAATTGATATGCTGATTCATCTCCCTTTGAAAACAGTGGTAAAACTCTCACTGACATCAGCACAGAAGAAGTTCAGCAAATTTTACTGAATTAAGGTGCAACAGTAGGAAGCAGAAGTGTTTTATGTTTGCTTCTGGGTATTTAATGGGTTGTAAACTTTAGTAGTTGCACAACTTCCATTAGTGTCAATAGGAAAAATGTGGCTAAAATTGAGTCAGTTCTTTCTGAGAATGTTAAGTGACAACGAACTTAAACTTATATACAGCAAAAAGTTTTATTTCAACCAAAACTATGCTTGTGTTACTTTGTCTCCCAAGGTCTACCCTAGAATTTATATGAGAGTTTACGAGCTACCTTGGGAAAATGTGTTTTGTGAAAATGGAGTCTGTCACACCAGGTCACTTAACATTTCTAGTCATAAATAACATAGTACATAATTTTGCAAAAATCAGGGAAAAATAATTATTTAATACTATATCTTTTTGAGACGAATTATAGATCCATAGTCTTTATAGATACAGGAGTATAGAGTAAGTGGGAGAGTGAAACTTTAGAAAGAATACTTCAGAAATAAGTCTGAAATAAGATTTAGAACAATGACTCTAGCAGATCCTAGGAATTGAGAGTAGAAAGCCATCTAGCTCCTCAGCAACATAATGAAGAGAGTCTTCTCATAGCTAGTCAAATGGATTATTTATCTGAAAATTTTAATCCTAAATTGATTTCTGGAGAAAAACAGTGAAAAAATAAGGGCACGAAAGGGAATCTAAAATATGTTTACTAGCTTGTCAGATTGTAATTGTTGTTTGGTGGTTACAACACAGAGATAAAAATGTTTTTAAGAAAGAATCAGTCAATCATTGAGATCTTTGTTGTTGTGCAGTTGTCATTTATCAGTTTATGATCCCATGAGCCATCAGGTAGATGAATCCTAAGGGAAGTGGCAAAAGTACATTCCAAAGATATGTTGACCACAGAATTTTTTCTGATTGTGATGAATATCCCATTTTTTAACAGTTTCATTCATGTATCTCTTAGAAATACAAATTGTGTATAACCAATCATCTTAAGAAAGCTCACCTTTATTCCATTAGTCTCAGTGGTATCAGAGTTTGCAATCCAAGGATAACATTTCAATATCAACACTGATTATTAAAATGATGATCATTTTAACAGGAAGAATGAAGGGGAGTGCAAAAAAAGAGATATAGACAGGTGGGAAATGAAAGCAACAGCAGTAAAACCATGCAGAATGCAGAACATAGCCAGAATAAATGGGGAGGAAAAGAAAGTGAGGAAAAAAAACCAGCCTGCTCAAGTTTGGTGGAGCTATGCAGGTTTAGCATAATTTCATTTTAGTGTGAAGCAAAAGTGTTTTAGTACTACTGCCTATGTTCTTTTAAGAAGTTGATTACTTCACATCTAGAATAGACATTTAAAAACAAGAGAAATTAGGAGTCTTCTATTATTCCATGCCATTTATGTCACACATAAAAGAAAAAATGTAATTCTATTAAATTGATCTTTAAAATTTCCTTTTTGTTTCACAACTAAATCTAGGACTTTATAGAAAGTTAACATATTTTGTTCAAATATTTCTAGAGTAACAAAGACTAACTTGTACACAATACTACACTAAATATGGCAATAAAATAAAATTGCTATTTTAAAATCTATTTTCTGGACAGATGATAATCTTTCATTTTTTTCAGTTTTTTTTTTCTTACTTTCACACTGAAACAGAATGCTTGAATTTCTATGATGCTGTGAAAGTGCTGAGATGCACTGAGGAATATTACATAAGGCTCCGTGTGTTGTATAATGTTAAATCTGGCACCAACCCGTGCCTTGGATCAAGTGGGGCAGGGAGTCGAAGAGATATTTTGTAAGCCAGAGCCTGTTGAACCAGATCTCAGCATATCCCTGTCTTTGATCCTAGAACAGAACCATAAACATAAGAAGATTAACTGAAGATTCTTTAATTACCAACCATGCCCAGGTATTTAAATTTAGAAAGGAGTCTGTGTCTCCTAAGCATTGCTAGTAAATTTAGCTTCTGATTATTGTCCAAAAGGTACACAGGAGGTATGAGATTGACTTGGGAAATATATATGCATATATATATTTTTTTTATCATGTCTGGTTGGACTTTTCCCTATTGCAACTTGTGACTGTGGCCTCTTACTCTCAGGTTCTGCATCTGTGAGATGAGTTTGTTGCTATCGTGGGTCTACACCACAAGAGTCAAGCCCTGGACCAACTGCACAGAGAGGTTGTTGTATGTTCCTGGTTAGAGATATTCACTACCAAATGGCCAAGGTTCTGAGCAACATGAGCAAACTTAGTAATTAGTTGTCAAAGAGCAAAGTGTTAGACCAGATGACCTCCAGAGGTCCTGTAGCCATTTTCTTCTATGATTCAAGTTTCTAAAGATTTTAAATTAGAAAAGCCTATTGTTATACTTGCCCTTCTGTCCAGCCCTTCTTTTCTTTATGCCTCTGAATTTTCAGAATTGATGTGTCCCCCAGTTGCTTCTGGAGCCTTCATTGTTTTGTGAATGTTCCTTTCAAATGAGATACTACTTTTTCCTGTTTCTTCTCCTTAGTTCAGAACAAAAAGTACTTTCTCCAAGACTATGTCATTAATCTACACACCGTTAAAGGAAAGCTCACTGCATGCATTACAACTGAATGGTGGCTTTCTCTATTCTGAGAGAAAGCCTGTCCAATTTTGTCATAATATAAGAATTTGCATTACAAATACATATACAGAAACTCAGTATAATTTTCTTGGTTTTGCAACAAAAAAAAAAGAAGATTAAAAAACATAAGTAATAAAAAGGAAATAAGAAAATATTCCTTTTAATTGATCATAAGATAAATAAGTTTTTCTTATTAGAAAAAATATGTCTAATTCTGTAAAGATGCTGATGGAGTAAAGGTTAGAAGCCTGGGAAGTCTCCATTATACACTGGCTTTTCACTCAAAGATCATCAGAAGCTCCATTGTTAGACAACAGTGTTAAAATGAAATATCCTGCCTGGAGTTAAGAAGGCATAGCATGTTTGTTTGAAAAGAAAGGAGGGTGTCATTTGGTGAAACCGCAGGAACCTTCAGAGTAACAACGGGGTTCCTTCTTTTTTCAGTACCTCCAATTGACTTCATTCGCATTCAAAAGAAGTCATTGAGATTAATTAAATTCAAGGTACAATTACAAGTTTCAAGCTCAAAGATGCTGGTAAGCACATATGACCTATTGGTTGCTGGAGGTTGTGTTTTTCTATTTGAACTCCATTTATTTCAGAAACTCAAAAAAGGATGAAAATGTATATATATAACTTGACTGTGCTAACGAAGTTTCAGTTAAAGTTTTACATACAGTACTTGAGAATAAAATACCTTAAAAGTTTAAGAGAAGATCAAATCATTTCAACATAACTCTAATGCTTAAATATAGAACATTTCTTTTAATGTGAATTATTTTTCTAATTACGATTTTAAAATTATACCAAGTTTCATTAAAATGTGCATTTCTAAGGTAGAAATCAACTATTATCCTCAAATCTCATTAACATCAATTATATCTTATTTTCACTTGTATCTCATTAAGCTGTATTCCCTTTTAAATTTTTGTCATCTTTGTGACTGGTTTTTGGAGATCCAAAATGATCTGTGAAGTGTTTTGCTTTGTTCCTACTTTTATGTTCTTTCAACTGAAATAGTAACATAAAGAAACAGTGAAGAATATAAATTTTTGAAGAACTGGAAGAAGGGGTTTTGGGGGGTGAAAGAGTGGGTAGGGAGATATCTGTATTTGCATTTTTCTGCAGTAACACTGCTACTCAGAGCAATGTGCTCTCTTTGCCCTGAGAAATAGAAATCCTGACTGATAAATACTTACGTATGCACATAAATTCTTATATGTCTTCTGCTATTTCTTTTCATTTGTTTGGGGTTTTGCCTTTAGCAGTACTAATTGGCCTAAGTAGTCATGGGTTTCTCTAATGTGCTTCTATTTGAAGTTCTCATGGTGAATCTTTGAGGTTCTTAAATACTTTTTCCTATAAATCTTTATGGAAAAGTTTCCCAATTCACACATATAAATGCTATATTTACAAACAGGCCACTTTAATACATTTATCAACCTGGTGTCCTAAGAGACAGTAACTGCAAAATACCACTGCAGCAATGCTGCAAAGAAAATTTTGTACACACTAACTCTTCCTGTGTTTATATATTTCAATTTATTCATCAAGTATAGGGACTGTAGCTCTTTGCATTCTCAAATTCTTTGGATATTAAACTTGTAATTTGAAGATGAACTTCACTTGTTTTTTGCATTTTTTCAACATATTGTAGATTCATAAAGTATTAAAAGTGATCCTTATTTATCAGTGGCTATCACCAGTGTTTTACCTCCACTATAGGAGTTGTTTATATCATGTGGCCAGTACAGTAGCTCTTCCATATCATGAGTTGTTAAGTACTAGTAGCATCCCTAGCATGTGTCAGGCCCTTTTTTGCCTAAAATGATATGGTAAGTTACAAGAAATTTTTAAATTTACTTTCTATATAGAGTTAAAATTACTCTAGGAACTCTCTATCTAGACTTCTTGACAAAACAGTATAAAGAAGATACATACAGACAACAACTAAATAGAGTTACATAAACTTGGGAAGCAGGATAGATTTCATAATCTTATTTACAAAGACACAGTGAGGTTTATATACTGGCTATTTTGACTAGAGAATTTCTGATTTGGTTATCTTCAGCAGAGCCTAATACTCTTAAATCCAGAGACCATATTTGTCTTTGCTAAATACTAACAAGCAAATATGACAAGGGCTATATTCAACCTTGTTTACAGCTTTAAACTATCGTTGTTTAAGATGATAAATTTAAAGGAACTTGTTTCTTCAGTTTTACTGAACAATAAGAGGTTCTGCCTTCTGTTGTCTTGCAAGGACAGTTAATTGCTTGGCTCATCTCACTTGCCTCAAGGCAGCTAAAGCAGTTTTGCAATAGGAGTTGAGAGGCAAGACATGAAAATTAAATTTGTTCCGATTTCTTATTTCCACTTTGATAATTCTATCCTTTTCCCACTCAAGGCCAGAGCTGTGAAAAAGCAACCACTCTTTTTCATTTCTTATTTAAGGATATTCATTAACTCTCTGACTAGCAGGCTTAAAGAAACTTGAATTAGAAGTCTGGTCACTCTAATATTATTTTGATTCTTTCTTCAGCATATGCAGGCAAGAGGTAGATAAAACTGATACCAATGGGTTTTTTTCTGCAGGATCTGGATAAATTTTTGACAGTTAACATTGCATTATTTAAATAATTGAAATAATAAATACATAAAACTTAAACAACAACTATTTTATATGAAAATTTTTATGGAACTATTTACTTTACTATTGCTACTTTACTATTTATTTCATATAATCTTCATCAGAAAAAAAGTCCCCTAAATTGCTATTAAAATGTGTATCATTTTATATAGGAAACTATCTGATTTTTTTTTTATTGAACTAGCTTAATTTCAAAATTACCTTAGTCTGCTTGTAAAGATGATAGAGGCCAGAAATCAAAATCATTGCTTTCTTTTTAGCACCTGAGTTCTCAAAATTGTAAGAATTTTAAAATTTACACAGAGCAGCTCTATCCATTATCAGATTAACTTATAGATGGAAACTCAATTGCAAGGAACTTCCATTATTTGGTGAATAACAGGATGATCTTTCAAGTTAGTGGGTTCCATTCTGAAGATGAAACTGGAACGACATTAGTGTATTAGAGTTGCCTTGGAGTGCATTCTTTTTTGATTAAATTAAACTAGAAGATGTGATGCGCTGCGCTCCAGTTCCAAATGCGCATTCAGTCCATGGGACACAACAATGAATCATCGGAAGTTGAGGGGGAAAAAAAAAGATTAAACAGGTACTCTTTAATTCAATATCTCACCACCAACTGAACTGTTTTATAAAGATGTTCACAAATAACCCAATAACATAGACCTTTTTCTTTTCTTTTACTGCCAACTAGCAAGTAAACTATTCCCATTGTCAGTCACTTAATGTGAGGGCCTGAGAGCCCACAGTTAAACTGATTGTAGTGGAGTGTTGTTCAGAAGCCACAAGCTGAAATGGATATTCACCCTTGAACAGAATATGATTTTACTTCTCCATTGAGAGTAGACTGCCATATTCTGTTCATATCAAAAACATCATAATTTTATAATTTTCTAGATAGTCTTCCCAGAAATATCTGCATGTACTCAAAATGAGAAACAACAGAAAATTCTATCATTTATTCTTTTTTTCTGCTTGAAAATGGTTATCTCCTGTTCTTCAGAGTAAGACACAGAGATTCCATTAATTATTATCTGTAATAAGTATAAAAAAGTAAAATAATAAAAGATAAGCTTATTTAAAAAAAAAAGTTTGTAGCCACATAAACAAACCTCTTAGACTGTCTCATAATTTATAATGAATATATATCAAAGCACTGAATTTTTCCTGGGCTTTGGTTTCTCTTGCACCTGTCAGTTTTCATTTGATAATGACCATCATCCATTCTTTCACAATTCAAGGAGGAGCTCTGGATTGCAATATTAACCATGTACTTCAAAAGTATTATGTTTTCAGTAACACTTTCTGTTCTTATTACGAACACCATCATGAGGACTACTTAATTTTCTTTCATTCTCTGTCCTTGTTACAATTCTTGCTCTGCGAATAAGACGTTAAACTTTTCATGTACAATATATTATGCACTTGCTGTACTGCATTAACCTTTCAGATCTTCTGTATTTTAGTAGGCTGGCAATTTTGTTCCTTTTTTAAATTTTATCAGGGTAGTAGAAGGAAAAGGCAGCAGAGCCAACCAGTCAAATTCCAGGAAACTGACAAGGTCAATGTAAAAACCTTCTAATCTGCACAAATGTAGAAGAACATAAGCCTAAATTTTAATGAAAATATTATCAGGAGTAGAGGAAAATTATGATATTAGAGTGAATTACATTGATACCAACCACTTTTTTCTTCCTGCTTAAAAGGATAACTTTGCACCCTGTGATGGTTTCCTAGACTTAACAGGTGCCTTCGGTTCTCATTAGCAGCAAAAATGTCTCCGTCTTTGGATCAGCTCCTTTCATATAAGCCCTTTGCTTATTTGTGAAAGGTACTCGACAAGAGAAGCTCTAAGTGTAATAAATGCATTTATAATGTTCTTTTTAATGCCATAAAGTCAATTCTGGTCAGTAGAGGGACTTTATCTGAATGACAAGTTTAACTCATTCTTGATCTTCAAAAAGACCATTAAAATAGCTTTGTGCCTAAAGGCCTCTAGCTAATTTAAAACTAAAGTCCAGTTAAGCAGTGGCTTCTGAGATCACAACTCTCAGGAATATTCTGCTCAAACTCCACAATATGCCATGAAATCATAAAAAGCCTTCAAGACAAGGCCTTATCATGAATGTTCCTTGACCATCCTTGGCCAAAAGGCCAGCAGCATCCTGGCCTGGATCAAGAACAGTGTGGTGAGTAGGACCCAAGAGGTGATGGTCCCCCTGTACTTGGCACTGATGAGACCCAATCTTGAGTACTGTGTCCAGTTTTGGGCCCCCTACCACAAGAAAGACATTGAGGTGCCAAAGCAGGTCCAGAGAAAGGCAACAAAGCTGATGAGGGGTCTGGAGCACAAGCCTTATGAGGAGAGGTTGTTCAGTCTGGGGAAGAGGAGACTGAGGGGAGACCTTATCACTCTCTACAACTACCTGAAAGGAGGGAGTAGAGAGTCAGGGGCCAGTCTCTTCTCCCAAGACATAGATAGGACAAGGGGTAATGGCTTCAAGGTGCACCAGGGGAGGTTCAGGCTAGATATTATGAAACATTTCTTTAGTGTAAGAGTTGTCAGACATTGGAATGGTCTGCCCAGGGAGGTGGTTGAGGCACCATCCCCGGAGGTGTTCAAGAGATGAGTTGACATGGTGCTTGGGGATATGGATTAGTGTTGGGTTGGTGTTGGTTTGGTTGTGGGGTGTGGTTTGTGTGTGAGTTTTTTTGATTGTTTGTTTGTGGGTTTTACTGTTTGTTTTTTTTTCTTATTTGTTTGGTTTTTGGCTTTTTTTTTTTTTTTTCATTGGTTGGATTAGATGACCTTAAAAGATCCCTTCCAAACTAGGTTATTCTGTGATTCTGTGATTTAATCAAGTTAAAGTCAGATAGGAAAATTACTTCTGTAGTTCCAACTCCCACCAGAAGGCAATTAAAAAGTTTGCAAATAATATTCCTTTTGTCTCTTCCTCTCATCCTGACATCAGATTTGAAAAAGAGAGTTTGGAGAAACACTTTCAAGTAGTTTAAATATACAGTCTAGAACAATGTTTCAGTCTCTATATTTGCCTTAGACATGCTAGCTTAAATCCTTTATTTATTTCATCTCTTTACATTTCAAGAAAACATAAGTCTCATGTCTACAGTGAATATGAAGTGAATTACTAAGTGAAGAAAAAAGTGAATTATTAATTTTTTTACTATCACCTACAGTCTGGATGGGCTTATTAACAAACAAATGGTAAGATGTAAAGTTTTTGACACCAATTTGTTGCATTCGACTCAATATGTTGAACTGAATTGCTAAAAGGCACGATCATAATAGAGTAGATTTTATTGGTAGAAAATCAAGTAGTAGCTAATCCTTTGATCTTAAGCAAGTCTGAAAAAAAAAGCATAATAAAGAAACTTCACTATTTACCAAACTTACTTTTAAAAAATTATCCAATAAGAAAAATGGTGAAACCAGATCCTAAGCTGCCATACTTGAATGTTTTCTGTCTTTAAACCAAAAACCCCAATATATAGCTGAAAAATCTAGCTAGAACATTTTCAACAGAATGTTTTTAATAGCACAGAACTTTTTAATTCAAGAATATTAATTATTAAATTGTTGATTGCTATTAATAAATGATGATTTAAACAAAACATAATAATATTATTCTAATATTTTTCCTCATAGTTCTTTCAATTAATAAAAACCATACACCAAACACTTCACTTTAAAGAAAAAAATAAGGTCAAAGAAAAGTTAGATAATATGTTCCTAATAAACTACATTTTTGGAACTGGAAAAGAAGTTTTGATTTAATTTTTCATTCCAACCTTTATTATTGAATATATTTTTAGTTCAGAACAGCCTTGCACAAGTGAGGAAAAAGGTTTTTTTGACAATCTAAATTTATAGTCCTTTTGACACTATAGCAGCTGATCCTTTTCCATGCAAATCCATTAGCAAAAGCACTAGAAATACTATTCTGTACTTCTCCAAGATGATCTCAGGATTAGGTTAATGACAAGGGAAAGCAGAATGTATGATCTGACTGCCAAATCTTACAATTGTGACTTACAATCTATGTTGTCTACCTGTGATATTGACATTTTAGAAATGTGTAGAAAGTCTAACAAAGCAATAGCAAAAATAATTACATGGAAAGGGAATTATTTTTAATTCTGGGATCTGTGTAAACACCAGTTGTAGAGTTTATATTTTTAAAGGTTGTAGCAATTTTCTCCTAAGTTAAGATTTAATTAATAAGATTTCTGCTTTACTAGCATAAGGTAATATCTTACAAGAAGAATTCTGTAATTTGCTTTAAATTATGCTTGTTACAGTAGAAGGATATGTGATGTGGTTTAAAATACTAGCTTGGAAATATAATGGGACTGCTAGACTTTTACATCTTTTGAAAAAAACAGCAAAATCCTTATTTATTAGTAACACCATTTGTAAGTCATATGATTTCTTTTGAGAGAGGTACCTGAATTTACTGGTTGATTCCTGCCTTCCCCAAACTCAAATCCGCTTAAGGATTTTGTCTTTATCAATGAATTAAAATTTAGAGAGCTGATTTCCTGGGGCAAATAACAAGCTGGTAAAATCACTGTGATTGTACAGTCCAGTTGCTGTTTAAAAGAAAAAATGGTTTACTTATCTCTCCTTGAACTAGGTTTTCATATATATCCAGTCATGTTCTATCCAGGTTCAGTCGCTTAAGGTCTTTTAGTCTCATAATTTAATTATTCTGTACACCAATACCGTTAATAAGACATATGGTG
>JAOXNG010000026.1:73233206-73247721 GCA_028566535.1 Scolopax minor | reverse complement strand
CCCAAGCCCACTAGCTGGTGGGGTGGTGTGAGGAGCAGAAAAGACCTTTGTTGCTCAGCAGTAAATAAACATCCCCATATTATTAACACCATTTACAGCACAAAACCAAAACAGACAATAATATTATGATATAATTTAAGAACCAATAGAGGAAAATATTTTCCAGGAACAAGACTGTGTGATACAATGCAAGTCTCCACTAAATAGAAGAGGAAAGCATCAACAGCTGCAGTAAAATTCCAAAAGTTCAGTGGGTCCTGTGAAACAAAATGTTCTTGCTTCAAGCCTAGGGGAAGAAAAGATCTATCATCTTGATAACCATGCCTATGCCTTGTGGCATTTCCAGGAAATGATACAGCTTGAAGAGAAACTACTTCAACACTTATCTATCATTTTGTTAAAAGCCAAAATTTCCATATGCTTTTTTTTCACCTTTCTCCCTCCCATTTTATTTTCCTCCTATGTTTCCTCTGCATTTTGTTTCTTCACATTCAGTTATTTCTCATTATTTCTCTTTCTCTCTTTTATTCTTCCTATATGTGTTTCTTTAGAATAGGTACAAAGCATATATATTACCCAATTAATGAAGTGACTATGCTTATGTAATGCAATGCATTACATTGTCTGATAAAGACATGAATAAGAATACTGCACAACTACTATAAAGCTTTAAAATACACTCTGTAAAGGGTTTGCATTTTTTCTTTTCAGGGAAGGGGGGATTTAACTACATTTTATGTACTTACGTATGTGTGCACGTGCTAACATATTTATTTATACAAAAAAAAAATTATATGGTTTGTCAGGCTGCTAATTCTGCAGATTGTGAGGAAAATCCAGTAATCCATCAGTTAGTAATAGAATTAATCAGATCTAACTTTTTATGTAAAATCATCAAAATCTCAAGTATTTTTTTTTAAATTGAGGTTCAAGCCATAAGTTAATTTTTGGGGATGTTTAAATACCTCTATTTTATATTCTTCTTGCTATGAATTTTTCTCTTTCATTCTTTGTTCTCATCAACAAAATAAAACAAGCTAAATACTGTTTAAACTCCCAGGAGATGAGATTTTTTTCCAAGTCTCTTAATTCTCCAGACATTCTTGCAGCTATGAATGTGGTTCTTAAGCCAAACAAAAGTCTAGAATCAAAATAGCATGAGGACTGCATAGTCTCTTTAGGTATCGGTTGATAGTCTTTTCAGGCTTCATACTTTGTGCAGATTGGGAACATACTGCCTGATTAACAGGCCAATTTTAATGGCCTGTTATGCAGGTAGCAAGGGTTGTTATTTAACCATTCAGTTTCTTACATCCCTAAAGGAATCCAGAAGAAAAAAAAGAACATCCTTGAACCTGTTTGTCTCTGCCAGTCTGGTTATCAAGTTACTCACCATGCCTTAGTTTTAGCTTGTGTATTAGTAACAAAGCTCAAAGAGTTATTAAATTAAAGAATCACAAGAAGGAAAGGGGTGGTTTTTCTTCTTGGCAACAATTTTAATATCTGATCAACAGACAAAATTGCCTAATGTTATTACCCCTAGCACTATTTATTTTAGTTTGAATCAAATCTCCAAAGCTTGAACAATTTCTTGAGTTTATTATGATGAATTTGTATATGTGTCTTTGTGTATGGAAAAGGAGTGTTGCAGGCAAAAGGAAGATTCAATAAAATGTGGTCTAAATAGTCTAAGACTTGCTTTTATATTTCTAACATATACAGCTAAAATTCAACAGCAACAAAATAAGGTGTATTTACATTAACAGATTCACCCCTTCAACTTTTTAGTCTAAATTAGGATGATTCTCCACAGGATTCTCCTTTTTTAATATTGTTTCTATTTACTGGGGATCTAACACACTAGCTTAGACTTGACAACTAACTTTTAGATCAATATCTTTAGTAATATCAGGCAAAAAAGTTCCCATGGAAATCAGTAAGGGTCTTTATAACGAATGGAGTGTGGGTTTTGCTACATAAGAAGAAAGGAAAATTAAGTATTCTTCTTTCTTTAGCATTGTCGGGAGCTTAGATGAGAGGATTTGTCCCCTGAGAGACTCTGCTTGAATCTGTAAGTACTCCACTGTGATCTGAGAGTATCTCACCACTTTGTATAACATGACATGAGCCTCTGAGGGCATATAATACTGAAAATACCCCTCACCTTCCAGGGAGAAACACAACACATTTAAAGTAAATTAAGTGTGGGTTGAGGACTCTGCCAAGAGACAACATCCCTAATTGGCAGCTGCTGTTACAGCAGAGAAGGTTGATTAGAGATGAGAGAGTAGTAATTCTCCACAGAAAGGAACTGTCTGATATTATTAAAAATTACCTGTTTGTCACAGATGTTCACTGGGCTTATTTTTAGCATGAGTTTGAGTTTGAAAGACTGGAATCCAAATTTATCATTACTCAACGCACAAAGAATGTTTTTTTGGCAGACATTTGTACGCTATCAGCGGAAAATGAACTAAAATGCTTGACAAGTTGTAAAAATTCAGAGTAATACATGAAGGTGTTTGTAAGAGCTTTTCTCCAACTATCTTCTTGTGGAGATGGCATTAGTATTCCATAGTACTGGAGGAAAAAGAGGGAAAAACCCTCAGGCAAGAATATGAAGAAAAGGGATAATGTATAAATACAGAAACAGATATAGTGAAAGAGAACAACTGTCTTTGATAGTAAAAAAAAAAAATAAATTTGGAAGAAGTTTGCAAAAAACATTTAGAATGAGATACACATATTCCTGAGTTGTACTTCAGGGAAAGTCATTATTAATTTTTAAGTGAGGTAACGTTCATCACTAATGACCAGCAGGACCTGTCTGTCTTCCTTCCATTCCCATGCTTACTTTTTTACAAGTTCATAAATTTTTATCTTGGCTTGGAAGGCAACATCCCAACAATGTTGTGATGTTTATTTTTAAAAATAAAGCAAAGAAATCTTCCCTAATGGCTGTTGGCCATAAGTCAAATTTTGTGTGACTCCAGGTACCTTTTGCTTATATTGAAGGTGCTGCATAATGTGCAAGCATTCTCCTCCACTGAGTAATGTCAGAACCTAAAAAGAAAAATAGTGGGATTTAGAAAGTCTAAGAATAAACAAAATGCAATAAAATGGAATCTAAGGCATACCAAAGAGTAATAATGGCATTTTAAAGTCTGTGACAGAGCTTTGCTGCAAAAATATGAGTATAGAAGAAATACCCTAAAATATTTTCATATGGAACTTACCTTGCATGTGAACACTATCATCTGATGAGCTGCCAAAGTGCTAGACTATAGACACTTTCCTGTTCCTCTTCAATGCCTGTTTCAAAGCCTCAAACATTTTGAAGTGAGGCCTTTCTCATTGCTTCAGACTCCTGATGCTGACTCCTGGTGCTGAAGCACCTTTTTTTTCTTCATAGACCAGCTGCATCTGCTACTCCATCTGCACTCCTTGCAGCTTGCAGAGATGAGGAGGTTACTAAGAGTAAAGCAAAAGAGTTTCTTTAAATGGCTTAGCTTTTTCTGTACCCCATGGAAAACACAAATGCTTATGACCAATGTTTTAGATGAGTAGCTGGATAGTCAGTAAACCCCTTATAAAGAACAGAATAAAACAGAGGTTGGTACTTAGTATCAGATTCACTTTTTTTTAAGTGTCACAGCCTACTTAGTCCCCTTTAAAGAGATCTTTAACTTTTTGAAAGTTATTTTAACATAGAAGGTGTAAAATCAGTCAGAACCCCCCACAGACTTCAAAATCATAGCTCAGCAAGATATCTGGAGGAGAGTCTTAAGTATTAAAGATATTTCAGCAGTAGAGCCATATGTGTATTTTAATTACACTGGATTTACTTTAAGTCACTTTTGATTTATATCATCTCCACTAAGAACAGAAACTGGATCATTGAGGCCATTATCCTTCTCCTTTGAAGGTGATAACAAAATTTGTATTGATTTCAAAAGACACGGTCATTTTTTTTGTTGTTTTAATATAACAAGATAGCCAGAAGGAATAAATACAAACTGTTGACATTAACAAACCAATAGTGAAAGGCAATTTTTTTGTACTGAAGAAATATCTCTGATTATAGCTTTGGAAAACCCCACAAGATAAATTTTACTGAATTCAATATTGTTGCAAAGAACAGTCAATTACAGATAACACAGTTGTTTCTTTTCACCTGGTAAAATACTACTAGCAGAGTATAATATTGCAACCATAATAATAATAGGTCTGTACATTTAACACATTAAAAAAAAATCATACAAAGTAAGATGACACCTCACAATTCAAGGAATTTTTAAGCATTTTCAATATTGTTCAGGTATTTATCACTGCAGTAAATAAACCCACTGCTATAATATGTTAAAATATAAGGTAATTTTTTTTTCCTTTTATCTAACTTCCTAATGAAGAATAATTAGAGCCCGAAAAGACTGGCATAACAATATTTCATGAAGGATAGGTATGAAGAACACCAAGGATAAGACGTCTATAAGAATGAATAAGGGATAAATCAGAAAGCTACTACTCTCTTGTTTGCATGCTCAAACATTTGATTTGGATACCCAAGTGACAATTTATGAGCTTTTGTGTCTTCTTTTTTGGTTCATTTGAGCATTTAAACTATATGTACTTTGTCATTCAAAATAATTAACTTGTATCCCTACCTTTTAGTAGGTACTTCATGAAAAAATTACAGTTCACCTATGCAGTCATCAGTAAGGGAACACCTTCAGCAGTCTTTTTTTATTAAATACTACAGTGGTGAAAACATACATAGCAAATTACGGTCATGAAAAGATCACTAGAAACAACTTGTCCAACTTCATTGGTACTTCCATAGCCAGTCTGATCCGTAGCCAGTCAGAGAGCAGCCATGATATGTTATAGAAATCTGAAAGTTACTTTGTTCTGTAACTTTCCTCCAGACAATTCCTTTTCTTCCACTTAAGCTCAGGGCAGAAAAAGAGGAAAAGTGGTGTGATCAGGTAAATTTTTTTCAAAAGCTTTTCCCTAGTGAAAGTCAGTTCTAACACTGATGCTCCAGGTGTTTCAACTGAAGGGAAAGGTGAAACAATAGTTGTTAATGACTCTACTGCAGCTAAATTTTCTCCACCAGCAGAGATTTATCTTGTCTGGTATAATATCAAATTACGTAATGCCTATGTTTAGTTTTTGAGCCTGATCAGAAGCTATAAACATAAATGACTTCTGGTTTTCAAGTATGAGTCTGACTGTTACATATTACACTCTATATAGTAAATGTAGCTCTCCTCTAGATATATATTAAAGAACATGTATACATAAAAGCAATGTAATACAATATTATATGTCATTTATTCTATACTCTACATATTTTTTACCATATAGCTATACTGTACACTATGTATTATATACTATAATTACATACTAATCATAGTCTATATTAATTATTTACTATTTATTATACATTATATTTTAATATATATTCTATCATAAATGACATCTGTAGGGTTTCCTAAGTTTCCAAGTTCATGTAGTAAAGCACAAGACTATTGAAAAAGATAAACAGTGGTCTTATTCAGGACACTGTGAGAGACAGAACTGATTTATTATACCATTCAGAATCCAAGATTTTAATTCTGGACTATGTGTTTCCTTTGGAGACACACTTTTTTTTTTCCATATCTTGAGTATGTAACACAAAGCAGCCATTCAATTGGTATTGTTCCTTTGTATTTGCATTCATGTATAAAATTATGAGTTATCAGAAAATCCAAATACTTGCTAAATAGTTATTTTTATTTAAGTTAAAAAGTTACTAGAAAATTTAAAAGACTTTTTTTTTTAATGTCTGAAAGTATTTCTACTGGATTGTTAATGTGTGCTGTACTGAATGATTGTGGTCTTTAATATTGCAGAAGAGACAAGTAGTAAAATATAAAAAGCAATTACAAGACTTTGGAGTTTAACTTCTGGTTTTAAAAGTTATTTTAATATGTAAATGCTTGAATTCTGTTTACTTTCAATAAGATTTTTACTCTTTAACTTCATGGTTACTCTTAAAAATTTAACCAAATTTCTAAGAACTGAATAATAAACAACACACAAATGTAAAACTAAACCCTACTATTCCAGTCAAAGTATACTTCTTTTATTCCCATTTTCCCACAGTCAAAATGCAATCCTAGAATGAATGACTACAGAAACAAATACTATCTCATCAAACTTGTCTCATTATATGAACAGAAAAGACATAGAAAAAGGTAATATACAAAACTATTATGGAAAAAAATAGCATATGTTCCTTATGTTATGCATTTATTCTCTTTTCCTTGTATTCTAGTCTTCTTTCTCTTAAAAAAAGAGCATATCCTATTTTCGTGCAGTTTATGCTGAAGTGATACCTTGCATAAAAGTTTCACAAGGTGATACCTTGTGATTTGAAGAGACATAGGTAATTGCACTTTTTTGAGCTGGGTAGTTATATTAGGGTGCCAGAAGTTGTTGCTGAAAGACTAAAAAGAAGTGGCCTGCAGATTGACCTCAAACACTGTTTCTGCTGTACTGAATTTAATTATGTATATTTTACAGTCATGGGATCAAACAGATAGAATAATGCCAGAAGGAAGGAGAAACATCTTTTAAGTGGCTCGCTTCTGTTATTCAAGGAAAGGTACTATAAGTTTTTTGATGAAAATACTGTGTGTGAGCAGCCTTGGCAAAGGAAGTCTTAATGACAGGAATATTCAGTGGTGACTTATGGCCTGTGCCAAAGTTAGAGGCTTGATCCCTAAGAGGATACCAAACTAGGAAAATTGCAGATGGGGTAACCATGAATACAGAGAAGAGACAGTAATAAAGAAATCTTGTATTCAGAAAGCTATCTCTGAGCACTGTCAGGAAGAATATTTTTTTGTGTCATATGTCATAAGCTCTCTGTTTGTTGAGACTTAAAGTAAGAGGAATGTTTATCTCATTGTGAATAAATGTACTGGCTTTCATTAATTTTACAAGTCATCTTAGGGCAAAATTAATCTCTGAGTTGTAAATTTATTCTTCAGAAGTCCAGAACTTAATTCAAGGTCCAGTCATAGGTTCTAAGTTCCTCCCTCTCTCTGGCTAAAACAGTGCTTCAGCCATTACAGAGACTCCTGAGTTAACCTTGGAGTATGAGAAAGAGAATGAAGATGGGTTGAGCACTGCATATAATATCATGAGGCGGGTGGGGAGAAGCATATTTTTGTAATATAAATATACAAGCCAGGAACAGGTCCCACAGAATGACAGGAAGCCTTTTGCATTAAACAAAAATAATGGTTATACTGAAGGCATCATTGAATTTTTATTCCTTGATGAGAAAAAAATCACAGTAAAGAAAAACCACAGTCAATATTTGACTGGAGGAGTTTGGTTTTCTTTACCCGATTCCATTAGTTCCTGTTTTTGCTTTCTGGAAAAGGTGGCAAAAAAGAGTTATGCAGTGAAACACAGATGTTTGTCTCAGCTCCACTAGTAAATCCATCTTCTACTGTACCAAAACTACACCTCCTTAATGAGAGTGCAGATCTTAATATTGCTAAAGAGTTTCCTGCCCTTCTTTTACAATTACAAACCATTATTTTATGTGCATGTAATGTCTCTAAAGTACCTCTTGATGTGTTGAAACCAGAGATTAAACAATGTTGTTCTGCTTTAAATCTATCTATATCTCTATCTCTCTATCTATCTGAAGGATGTGTCAGACTTCAGCCATGTTAACATAATCTAATTATTTAGTTAATTTGATTTGCTCACTATTTTAACCAGGGTACTGATTCAAAATTTGTCCAAGTACCAAATTTTTTCAGAGCTCTAACAAGTCTGATGAGCTTCCATCACTAATAGAAGAAGCTCAGTGATCAGGCTTAAATTTGAAAGTAAGTTATTCCACATACTGCTTCTCTTCTGGAGATATGGTTTTGTGCCACAGATGTACAATTTTCATTAGCTTTAATAGAATTCGTCTCTGCCCACTAAAAGAACAATTTACTGCAATGTGCCAGTTAATTTTAGAGAAGATATATTTAGGCTATGTGATGACGTGCTTATATAGAGCTAACATGAAAATGATTTCAAACTTTTTCCTTTAAGTGTAACATTTTAAATTTGCATTTACACTATGTAGATAAAGCCCAGAATGGGGACTTTCAGAAAAGTAATGCAGAAAACAGCAACTTAGATCTGAAAAAAATGAGTGTAAATTATTATGAACCCACAACTTAAAACAAGAGGTAGAAAAATCATGAGATTAACTGAGAGCACACAGTGCTTATCTGTGAATTTAACTACTTGACTCACCTATAGGAGTTCTTCAATATTCAGCAGGTATAATTTCACAAAGTGATTTTTGCATCTGACTCTGAAAACCCTGATGCAGGTTACTCCTTTCTCAAATCTGTGAAGAGAAATCTGGCAACCACCACAGGGCTTCAGAGACACAATCAGTCCAAAGATGAAAAAAGTTTTGCTTTTTCCACCATGTTGCTGTTTTGCAAAACTCTGGTGAATTCTTTAACTAAAACATCGAGACTCTGAAGGAATCAAAAAATCAAAGGCTAATCATGAGTTCTGAAATAAATGCTAGGGTTGTTCTGGCTCCTTGTATCATCATATTGGTCATCCTTGCACCCAGCAGGTAGAATCTCCTGATTGAAGTCATGTTACTGTAGGATCTGGTGTGGGTATGCCCTGGTTTTGACTGGATTGACCAATCAGAACAACAGAAGGACTGTTCCTCCCCCCTCTAAGAAAAAGAGAGGAGAGGAAGAGATAAAAGAGATTTATGACTTTAGAAAAAACTAAACCAATGAAAGTATTAATAAATAATGAAATAATAAAAAATAAGCAAAGGAAAAAAAGGGAAAAAAATATACAGTATGTACAAGACCATATCAAGCTCCCAGGATGATGGTCATGTCACCAGCAGGCACAGGGAAAAGTCCCAGACAGGACGCGGTGGGGGACAGGAGCTGGACTCGGGAGTCAGGAATGCTTGGACTGGGATCAAAGGCAGATGAACAAACAGGGTCCTCCTCAGACGTCAGACATTAAAGGAAGAGAGTTGACCCTCTGATCCCTCAGCTTTTATACTAAGCATGATGCGGATGGGATGAAGTACCCTGTTGTTCAGTTTTGGGTCACCTGTCCTCCTATCTGTTCCTCCCTACAGGTGGAACCCCTCTACATTTTTCTGCTTCCGACCCTCCAATGGGGCAAATAACAAATTTACCTGACCCTGGTTGTTATAGCAGTAAGTATAAACAAGGGCCTCTCATTCCTTGGTATAAATAAGTTCTTATCACTGTGAGAGTGAACAGCTTCTGAACAAGATGCTGTTAATTTCCGAGTTTAGTTAGAAGAGGCCCAGATAAAAAAGTAAAATTACTGAACAGAAAATCTGTTCTGTTTTACCTCAAACCAGGACAGGATAGTGGTAGTCAGAACAAGGAATTAGATTTGGGTTTTGTTTTTTCAATCCCCTACTATATTTCTATGACATTTGTGTCATTGTATGAGCCTATGCTCCCTGTAAGTACCCAGTATCTAATGCACATGCTGGTAAGAAGCTAGGTAATTTAAATGCAAAGGTGGATACAGTGGAAAAAAGCCCAAAAACTTGTTTTAGAAGACAAGTTCCACTGAAACATACAATTACATAAAATCTCTGAAAAGCAGGGAATCTTTGACTGCTCTTCTATAGCAATGTGCAGCAGTTGAAGATTACTGCAATATTGTCTCTAAAGGGTGGGGGAAAGACAGAGTGGTATTTAACATATTTAGAAAAAACAATCACTCTCTTGTCTCAGTGAAACCCTCCATTATGCAATTTTGATACAGGGAGAGATATTTTTATAAAATGTTTCAAAATTTTACTTCAGAAAGCTTAGGTGAAGCTGATGTGCCCTTTTCCAACAATAAATGAAATAAAATACAGATTGCCTCTAAAACTGCCCAAACTTATAGTACTCATGAATGGAATTCTATTTAGTCATTTACTATCATGATTTTTAACAGGCTTCAACTATGTGTTCTGCACTGAAATGAAAAATAAATATTAAAAGTGCTACATTATTAATCCCTGTCACTTTTAGGCTACAGGTAAAAAACAAGGCAAGAATATTTATGTGGGTGAAACAGCTTAAAATACTGCTCACATGCACAATAGCAGCTCATTATGTAGTGCAGCCTGCAGATTGAAAAACAGCAACTGTGCACAAAAATACCCTTTGAAAACCAAATGGATTAGAATATCTTTGCTTCTAAAAGGCAATAAAGGCCACATTCACTATTATTTTGCATAAGCTTTAATTAGATCAGTTAATGTGCTCAGACATGTGAAAATGAGTTATTTTCTGGTAGTGGTGTTTTAATCTTTGCATATAAGTGTATTTATGTTTTCAAAACATTATGAAACTAACTAGACCAAACATTTAAGAAAATATTAAGAAAATATTTAAGAATATCCAATGGTAGCTATAACACCAGACTTGTTTCATTTAAACTCAGAGATGAAGGATGAAAGACCTAAAGGATGAAGATCTAAAAAAGCTCAAATACTAGTTGATTTCAAATGAAGCTAAAATCAGGACTAACCTCAAACCATATAACATTTAGCCATTATTTTGGCACTCTGCAGAGAGAAAATCATAACGTTTGTGGACTCATTAAAGTTCAACCACCATGACTCAGATTGCATTGATTTCACTGAAAGCGGCTGGCTAGGTGCAAAAATGAATCCTTGTTCCCTAAATTTAAGTGTGATTTTTTGAAAGCTTTGAAATACCTATCTCCTCATCTGTAGAGCAGCATGGGAAAATTTCCTCCTGAGTTCCATCTATTCACATTAGATTACTGACATATTTAGTAGTTCTCTGTGGCTTCTTTACCTGCTTGTTCTTAATTTTCTAATTCCCTGGAGAATAAGGAAACTCATATCCTCAAGGTTCTTTCTCACTAGTAATTCTGTACTCCAGCTCAATACAAGGTATTTTACTGGCTTCTGTCTAAGAAAACTGAAAGCTTTCTGACCACTTCCATTTAAATGCAGAGTTATTTTCATGCAGAACTTTTCCTAAGTGAGAGGAACCACAGACATAGTGGCTTGTAGCTGTCATTACTGTATTATAGATATATAATTAGATTGTGCTTTTCAGAAGACAAATGTAAACTTACCTTTTTAGTTATTTTGAAAACCATAAAGGAATTATGCTGTTATATAAAATCACTTCAGCAGGGGTTTATTTTCCTTTACTTCTCCTAGCCACAATAACACTGTATTTCCTTTTTTCATGTTGCTGCTGTGAGACTCTCTTTCACATTTAATTGCTTTAAAACTCTTCATTTATCTTTGGAATGGTATTCAGTGGCACACTGGATTTACAATAAATCATTCTTATTCTCCCTATATACAGTTGGTTAATGGATATGTATATATTGGGCTTTTAGTCTCTTGTTCAGTACTCCTTTCTGGCCAGTATCACCAAAATCTTTAGTCAAAATACTGTGCAGCACAAGAAGCAAAAAGCATGTTTAGTTTTCACGTCTGTATTACTGAGAAGGGAAAGAAAATGGAAGGTGATTTACAATCTAGTGCTTTTATTGCATGTCAGAAGTCCCCAGGACAGATGAGAAACTGGAAAATGTAGGCCTGTTTTCTATTTTTGATGGAAACATATACAGTGAGATTTCCCTGGGCTGCCAAGGGAATGATACACAGTTAGAATGTGAACTTCTCCACACTATACCAAAATAAACATTGTTTTTAAATAGTAAGTAGGATTCTACACCATTTCATATGTTTATGATGCATTAGTTAGTTATGAAGCAATGGCATAGCAAAACCTCAATGAACTTTAATCAACTTTGCTCTAATAATTTTTTGTAGCTGTATTTAAAATTGCAAGAAATACCAATCAAACATAAAACAGACCGTGGAAAACTATTTTGTAGGAAGTGGAAGTAATTTGTAGCTGGAACAAAGTCAAAGGAATATTGTTCATCTTTTTAATAAATAATGGGGTGAATAAGTATTAATGCAAAAATATGCTACCTTATCTATTCTAACATATCTTCTGGACTTCCACAAGCAGAAAGCTTCTCAGAAAAGTAAATGTGATTCATATCTTTATCTCAAGCTATTTCTTTGTGGTATCTCAGCTTAATTGAGTTTCTTGCTAACATTTTCAAAGCATTTTACTGAGAGTCTGTCCCATATAGCATCCAGCAAGCATAAGCAGAGTCAATGTAATGACACAAACGTAGTTAGAAAATATTAGATGTACACAATGTATTCTGTCTTCTTGTCTCCTAATGTAACCACAGCCGATAGGACAATTCAGATAGAGTTCCATTAAATCTGTGAATGGTCATTTCAGATGATCTCTCAGAATTTTCACACTCTATAAAACACACAGTTCAGAATACAGATAATAGCACAAAAAGCCTATTCAACTTATTTAATATCATAGCAAAATTCAAGACAAAAATGTAGAAAAGCTCTAAGCTAACTTAGCCTAGAAGGTTCAGGACTGATTTTGATATACAATCATTCTCAAATCAAGCACTCAGACTTAAACTTTAGGATTGTAACAGCTATCTCAAACTAATTTCTGAGATAACTTAATTAGGGGAACAAAAAAAAAAAAAAAAAAGGAAAAGAAAAAGCAGAATGAAAAACTTGCATATTTGTGAGCCTAACCCAATGCCCCAAACCCATAGGAACAAATTGCAAATTCTAGAGGAACTGCAAAGGTCACTGCTCTTTAGATCCCAGGTGCTAATTAACTAATCAAAAGCTTTCAAGTGGATCAAGCCAATCAGAGAAGGATCTGAATAAGAGACTTCCAGATGCAGTTAAAATGTCAGAAGCAGAGTTAGACCCCCTTTATCAATTAAGGAGAACCTGAGGAGCTAAGTGAGCACACAGTTTGGTGAAGAGTTCTTAATGCTTGTGAGGACTGTTGTAGGTTTCTTTATCTTGCATTCATAAGTAACAATAAATCACAACATTAACTTGATCCAGTGTGTGTAAAAACCAGTACAAGAAGTCTTCATGTCAGAAGGTAAAATTATGAAAGGAAAGGAAGGGCCACTGAAATTTCTGTTTCAATTACTCTATTCATAATTACTTTCCTTATGAGTAAGATATATATATATATTTATATGTATAGTTCAATTAAACTCAGCGTGTTCAAAAAGATATTTAATCCTCTATGCATCGTTGGGTACCCAAAGAGACCTGAGTGAAAAAAAAATATTTCTTTTACTTAAAAGCACTTCTGTATTTCTGAGGACTTTAGCTGAAAGCAGAAATCTCTAATTATTAAGAGTATAGTTATTGTTACTGGCTTTTTCTTGTTTAATAAAACTAGGTTTTTACATATCTCATTATGTCTTCACTGATTAGTGCATTGATCTTACTTTAAAACATCTGAGCTCATGACCTGCGTTAAAGCAAGGAATCTGCAAAGATCATACTTTCAGTTATGTCCTGCCTATAGATTCAGATTTTATTTCCTTTTTTTATAACTCTGATCTTCAGATAAGTTTCTGTGAAGCTTCCTGAAACCCAAAGGTTTCTAGGGAGCCCATGACTGTGGTTCCTCAGCCAGGGATGCTGGTGGGGATGAGTTCTGAAACTTTAAATATATGGGTGACTTAAGACAATAAAGGACTCTTCAGGTTTTATAATTCTTCTTGGTGTTTGAGTTCAAAACAGAAATCCATAACCTACTGGTATGTTTGTGCTTTAGAAGGGTTTTCTTTTACAGAGTTTGAGCTTCATTTCAGGAAGTGTCTTACACTTTCACAATCAATGCCCCATTGCTCAGGAGCATTCCTGGATTGCACTGTAATGCTTCTGCAGGTGTATGTGATAAATAGGCAGTGAATTTTGTATGGTAAACAGAAACTGTTAGATCCACCATAGCATAAATGGTTAGTGGGAAATGTAAGGACTGGAAAAGAAATAAAAAATATATACAGGATCAGTTTACAAGGCACTAAGCACCACATAATGAGTTTCAATTTGAACAGGACTCTACTTTGTTAGAACTTATAAGTTGAGGATTTTCTGATATTCAATTTAAATTACAATAGCTGTAAGCAGTGTTCAGGGCTACTAAATCTACTCCGTTGCAAAGCCAGGGGATTGATAATGCATATAGTCTTTCCCTTGAGGTCAAAAATGTAATTATGAAAAAGTTCTGAACTGAAAAATAGTCTTGTCATCTGTTTTCATGAACGATAAAAGATCACTTTAAGGTGAAGAGGTTACAGGTAAGAAAGAAAATTAAATTTAAAAAACCCAACATAACCAACAGTAGAGCTGCTGAAGTATAGTAAGAACAAAATTAAATATTATAATTAGAAGGGGAAATCACTCTACCGTTACTAGACATATGCTGGTAAAATATTTAATTCAATTCCTGATTAATTCACTGGATGATGTGAAGATTATTATAGAGGTGATAAATCAGTAGATTAATATATATTCAGC
>JAOXNG010000026.1:73218918-73233149 GCA_028566535.1 Scolopax minor | reverse complement strand
ATTCCAGCATTTCTTCCAAGTACTCATCTTGAACTGGTCAATAAAATTTCCCATTATCTAAGAATCAAGTTAAAAAGGAACAGGCTTCTGATGCAAGCAGTTTTAGCTATTATTCTGAATATTTCTTCCTGATTTTTCTGAAGAAGTCTTTAAATATACATTGGTAAATTCTTCCTAATTGTCTAATGAAAGATGTCACTATCCCTAACCTTTCTTCAGCACATTACATTCCCTTATATCAATAGAAAAATATATCCTTCAGATTCATCACATATTTGTTCTATTTCACTCATCCCATTCCGCTGTATTAAATGACCTCAAGCTTTGGAGTTATAGTTTGTGCAAATTTTTGTGTCAGAAGCCTCTCTGAGAGGAACCTGGGAAAACAGTTCATTATTCACATAATATCTTTAGCATTCTTCATTGTTAATATTTGGAAAACTTGCAAATTGGATGAATTAGGATGAATATAGGTATGTGGAACAGCTGGGAGGCAAGAAAAAAACAACCCAGCAAAAAACCTGAAAAACAAATTTGAGGTAGAAAAAAAATTTTTTTTTGAAAGACAAAAAGTCCATGAATAACAAATTACCAGGTAACGAAGAAATGCAAACTCAAAACAGAGTACTCAAATTTAAGCTGTCTCTGAACAGGAACATTTTTTCTTATCCTTAGGATTTTTCACTTACAGTGATATATTTTTATGTAATTATGTTTTAAAGGAGAACAGAGAAAATTTTTCTTTCAGTGCCTCTACTTGACTCATTAAGTAACATAAGAATCTATATCATGTGGCCAGAATCACGCATGTGGTCATGATGCTCCCTAACCTGAAATTAAAATGTGATTTTTAAGTTTGGTAAATTACAGAACTGTACTACTTCAGGAGAAAGGTAAGAAAAATTGTACATCAAGTAGGCACAGACACTTCTAAGCTACACAACAAATTGCAAAGGTCCTGCCAACCTGAACTGGAGAAGATCCGGATCTGTAACTAAGCCATTTCACTCACTGTTTAACTGTAATTTGAGTTAAAGTAAAAAAAGTGTTTTAAATTAAGGTAGCATAGTAATACATTATGTCTGGCCACACCTTGAAGATCACATGTAATTACAGTGAATCAGAGAAGGATTAACATCTAGTGGACTTTTGTTGCTGCAGATGTCAGTTTTGACTGAATCTACACTAGTGAGTAATCTAAGATGAGGCCATGCACCATTTCTAAAATGCCATTTGTGGTCCATACTATGGATTGCAATTGCAGTACTAAGTGTTCAGGAGAGAAATTAAGAAGTTGAAGTTTGGCTGTCTGGAAATGCGGTCAATAAGCATTTCCAAATAAACCTGACCAAACCAAAACCATAGACAGTGCAGTCTCATATTTCAGGGGAAAGTCAGTCCATCAAGCTGCGTGCTTGACATATACTCAACAAAAAGATTCTTCCTGTACTTCATTATTCCTTCCTCACAGTCATCACTTCAGACTATTTGCTACTTCAAGAGTAGAGTAATGAGAAGGCAAAAAAGAAGGTGCAGGAAAAAAATCAATAAAGAGAAGATGAGAAAAAGAAGTCAATGTCCAGGAATGGAGGAAGAGAAGAGAGGTTAAAAGTCAGATTAAAAGACAGAATTGGCTTTTAGCATGGCTGCTCAAAAGCCAGTGAGATAAGTCGCTGTTAATATTCCTTCAGAGTTTATCAAATGACTTCTTTTGGCTGAAATAGGGAGAGGAGGAGAAGAAACGGACCCGAGATCAATGACAGAAGGTCTAAGTGTTTTCTATGCTAAACTACTTAATGGACTGGCACTAAAACCACCGTTGCACTAGTAATTGTTTTAAATACTACTATTCAAAGAAAAGTGGTATCATGCAAAAAGTGATGAGTTTATTTTGGGGATATACAAGACGATGAAAATGTATCCCTGTAATTATCAGGGATAAATCATAACAGACTAGCATCCAGAACGTTTATTTTTCTGGAAAAAAAAATCTCATTTATTACATTTTAGTTGTCTAAAACTATATTTTATCTGAATCTCAAGCATTGCATGCTGGAAAGTTTGGAAATTTAACTAGAGATAATGAGGTTCAGCTGAGACTTTGAAGAGAGGAGACAGAAGTCAGCTGGTTATATTGAAAGCTGAGTAATGTGTAAAGAGAAATTAACAGACCATTTCCTTAATGATCTGGTGTAGGATGATTGCTATTGAACAGATTCATTAGCAAAGTTGGTAAAAGTAGGAAAAGTATGTTAACTAATTTTACCATTGACACAAAGTTGGAAGACATCATTAGTACTGAAGTGTTAGAATATTTTACAGGAAGATGAGGATGTCTAAGTAAAAAAGAAATAGGAATAGGATTGAAATAACCATATCAAAGTTGATGTCTGATCTGACAGTAATAGATGAGCCACTCAATATTAGCAGTGTCCGCCAAGTATTGGCTTTGAGTTTACTGACTAGGACAGAAGGAAGAATTTGCTGTCCATTAACCCCTGAGTAATTATGAGACAGCAGGGCAACAAAACTCTGAAGACCACAGGTCCTTCTCTAAACACTTCATGTGAGTCCTTTTCAGTTGAGATGGGGGAGCATCAACAGTCTTATAGGAGTCTTTAGTCTTTCTAGTGTACTCTCCATTGTTCTGTAGAGGAAAGGGAAAAAAATAATATTCTCAGTCTCCCTTACAAAAGCAGACAAAGACTTGTTTTTTTTAAGCTAAGCAAAAAAAAACCTCAAAAGACAGAAAAACTAAGTTGTGCACTGTATATCACAATCGTTCACTGAATTCCAAAGACAGAATATTCTCATATTTCAGGCCAGTACATTGGCCACAGCAAGAACATAAAATGCCATGCCATGCCATGCATAATTCTGCATTTTGATCGAGTATATATGACACTTCTCTGCTTGCAGTTCCACAGAGTTTTTTAATCCATCAGGGAAAAAAGAAGCATAGAAGGACTACTTAAACTAAATTCTGGCACAAGGATAAGTACATATAAACTGACCATAAATATAGTGACTCTTGAAAATTTAGAGGAGCTTTTTAATCACCAAAGGGCTGATTCTATAACAGTGTTTAAGTGGCCACACTGAAACAGAAAACCTCTTTCTCTGAAAGGTAGAACTTCAAAAAGATTATACATTGTATTTGCTTGTCATATCAGTGACTAAAATCAGTGACTTGATAAACTTCCTAGTTTCGTACCACCATCAATTACGTACAGCTGGAATTACTTCAATAATTTTCTGTTTTCCTAAACATAGTCACAGAACCGAGATCTTAAGGATTGGAAGGATGCACATAATCACATACTGTTTGGTATCTCGGGGAATGTGGTGCCACAAAAGCCATGTTACACTGATCATTTACTATTTCCAGTGCTGATTTGATGCTCTTCTCCTTTCAACATAAACAGGATACAGGAGTTGTAGGCATACGGCACGGATACTTGATCCAATCCCAAATGTTAATGAGATCAGAATTGCACACTGTTACCTGCAATTTACGCAATATCTGAGACATTTGATGTTTTCCTTTTTAATTTCCATGAAAACTTCTCTAGAAAGAATAGAAAATGGCACAACTTTAAGCTGTTGACAGTATAGTCACGATGGCTTTCATATTCTTGACAGACTATACTTAACAGTTTCCTAATGTCTAAATCAAGGATTACTCAGTCTAGTACCTTAGAAACAAAGAAACAAAAGATTTTGCATTATTCTTGTACAATACCTACACGCTTATTTAATGGAAATTTTTTAAAAATGGGTTTATTGGAATTTTTTTCTTTCTACATAATAATAACATTATATGGAATCTGAATTATGGTATTCTTGTTAGAGTATTTCCAAAGCTGAGACAGAAACACACGAAGGTTTAACAATGCAAAACTTTTGTAGAGTTCATCAGAATTTGTCTTCTGTAGGGATAAAATTAAGCCCTAGAAATCATGCATACACATATTCATGTCATGGACAAATTCCAAAATCTGGACCAACTCAGAGGTCATTTGATTGTTTGGTTTTTTGCAGTGCCCTTCTCTATCCACGTCTTCTTAGTTTTTCACCAGCCTCTAGTATGAGGAGACAGAATTTTTAATCCCACAACATAGAACATCAAACTATTTAGATAACAAATATTTGTGCATGTATTGTTTATAAAGTCTCTTAAAAATCTTGCTCCTTGTTGTGGAAGGATAATTTTAGTCCAGAGTTACCACATACTTCTAAGCCTCACTGTTACAGTTTAATTCACTTTTCAGGGATATTCTGAAGGTAAAAATCACATTATGACTGAAGATCCAAAACCACGTGGAAGATTGTGAAAAACAAATTGCAAGTGAGCAGATGAAAGCAGGATTGACTTTGCTTCTTTTGACTGAGTGAAAGAAAGCAGAGAGAAGACAAGAGTGTGTCCAGTAGTAGCCACTCCTGGAAAAGTGTCTACTTAATTTTCTGGTTTTTTGGGTAGAAATATAATACATCCTATAGGATCATGTTTTACGAATCAGGAGGAAGTGGGTTTTAAAGAGGATTTTAGGTTCATACTTAGATATACAGGCTTTTCAGGATCACTGAGTGCTAGTAGTTTTTGCAATTTAAAATAAACCAATGCAGGAAGGCAGACTGATAATAACATAACACAATTGCATGTAAACTAACATACTATTGTGTACAACAGTATAGATTTTCATATAACACTGAACATATAATGATCCTCTTCAAAAAACACCCCTCTGTTAGGAGATAGAACAGATTTTGGATTGAGCACTGAAGCAAAAGGAAAAAAAAAATCCATTGATTACTGCAACTGATCCTGACATTGTTTTATATACAGAGCTCTCCATGGCTTTGTAATAGTTCTTATCCACATTTGCTGCATTGCCAAACTTGGCACTGAGCCCCATATCAGCAGATTCCATAGCATTAAATATTTAGGTTAAAGCAAGTAAAGGAAAAAAAAAAAGCTAGTCAAACAAATCTTGTGTTCACTTGTATGAATACACTGACCGTTTGTCAGTATAGTACATACATTGTGTGCAGCAACATTGTGGAATTATAGTAGCATTTTACTGATGTCTATAACTGGTCCTTGCTCAGTGAGAGAAAGACACCTGAACTAACATTTTTGCCATCTGTAGTATAATGTGACAGATAAGGCAAAATAAGATAGCTATTCACTTACAGATAAAGTATTTTTGATAAATGCAGGAGTGATTTGGTAAGAAAAGGCAGTGAAGCATTCTGTGTTTGGGAAAAAATCTGTAAAAGCACTGAGGAAAACTGTACCTGGGACAACTAAGGATGTAAGCTTCAGATGAAATCACAGTGGTGCACAGGAGCTGTGTGACCTCTGTTAACCTGTGCCTTTGACAGTCAGTGCCATAAGGGAGAACCCTTGCGATCTCATAAATACCATTTCCCAGAAGGATCCTGACAAAAATAGGAGGCTGCCAAGTTGAACAGGCATATAAGATAGCCATAAAATGTGTTAATAAGTAATTAGAAATATTTCAGCATTCTGCTTGGGTCCCAAGGTCTGTAAGGGTAAATTATTATGGGCTTGCAGATCCAGAACTTTTGAAAAAGGGACTTGAAAAATTTCTTGCAGTAATTCTTTAAGAAAACTCGAAGCCAGTAATGAGATTACATGTAAGTTGAAATAAGATGTGACACTGTCTTAGTGCACCATGTTTTCAGCCTTACAGGTACTGTGCAAAGTTAAGTGATTTTTAGTTGTGTAATAAAATAAAGATATCAAATGGAATCATTTGGAGAAGAGGTGTTCAGTTTTGCAATGGTATCAAGTTCTTATCAAGGAATTAGGCACAAATAACTTGAATTGCAACATTGCAATATCACATGTTGTGAGATTAGTTATATTGGGCTCATTAATTGGTTCCTCTTTCTTAAAATTTGTGAATTGAAAGATTCATTTTCTTTCTACCTAAACCCTTCTCAAACATAAGAACAACAGTAAAAACATATGTCAGGTGACAATTAAGCTGCTTCTATTTTCTGATTATACAGTATTTCCACTGTCACTACACTTCCTGACAAAGAGTCCCTCTCTGGCTCTCCTATAGGTTCCCTTCAGATATTGAAAGGCCATTATAAGGTCTCCCTGGAGCCTTCTCTTCTCCAGGCTGAATAACCTCAGCTCTCTCAGACTGTCCTCATCGGAGAGGTGCTCCATCCCTCTGATCATCTCTGTGGCTCTCTGTTGGACCCAATCCAACATGATCCATGTCCTTCTTGTGTTGAGAACTCCAAAGTTGGACACAGTACTACAGGTGGGGTCTCATAAGCATAGAGTGGAAGGGCAGAATCACCTCCCGTGACCTCTGCTGGCCACACTTCTCTTGATGAAGCCCAGGATTCCGGAAGTGTATTTGAAATCACTTTTATGAAATTTTCCTTAACACAGAAAAAGCTCTAAATTCAGTAATTTAACAATAAGACTATTAAAAAATATTGCAAAAATTCACTTTCAGTTCCACCTAAGTATGATTCCTGATAACATCAACAAACATATTATTTGTTTAGCCCTACTTCTCATTTAATTCTGTGAGATAAAGGCAAATTGTTTAATCTTTTTTGGATTTGCAACTGCACATTCAGAATATTACTTCTGAATTCTACTAGGTTATTCAGAATGTGGACATCACTGAATGCTTGGCAATGGTAGCAAGGTATTAGAAACTGTGAATCACCTGGGAGTAGCCCAACTGGCATTCTGTGTGATAATGTAAAGATAATTAAGTTTTCAACATTCATAAATGTAATCATGTTGATCTTTTATGTCCTGTTCAAATTGCCAATTATTTAAGAGGTATTTTCATTCCTCTAAATATTGCAAATCATGACAAAATGCTTCTTACGGGAAGCAAAGTAATCCTGTGAAAGAAGAAAGTAGGCAGCCCAACCAGCCACATGACATGCAGAAAACTGCTACTGGATCATATATGAGCGATAATGCAAAATGATCTCATGGGATAAGATCTCAGGTACTTCTGGGAGCACTGTGATTTAGCATTTGACAGACACATTTGCTGTTGCTATTTGCTGACTTTGGCAATGTTTTGACGACATGTCATACCAATAAAGCTACAATGCTAATGAACTTGACTGAACATGAAAACACCTATCACTTTGTAGACTGTTAACACTAATTTATGATGACCATTTTTTTTACTTGCTTTCTATGGGGTGAAGAGAGAACACCACTTTCAGCCAATAGCCCTAGCTGATGGATAACAACTCACCAGTGTTTAATGGACAAACCTATACCTATCAGTCAAGTGGTAACCTGACAACTGGGAGAATAATGTTCATTTTGTATTAAATACTCATTTTCTCTTTATTATCTTTTTCTTCTATCCTCCTCCTTATTGCAGTTATCTTAAGAGTGGGTCACCGCTTCAAACTGCTACTCTGCCTTATCTGTTTCCTAGACAAGAAATCCAGATTTCACAGGCCCAATGCTGCTTTTATGAGTCTAGAGAATGCCTTATCAAACTTCATGAGTAATAAGTCAATAAATAGAGGAGGTCAATAAATATACCTATGACCTTCATTGACACATTTTTGTGGCTTACTAAAATTTTATACTGAAACCACAGATATTGTTCAGGCTCACAAAATGTGTACTCACCTCTGAGCTTCCATTATGTACTTGCCAACAGTGTTTAACAACACTATATAGCCTTAATTAAATCCTGATGTTTTTAAAGTTCCCAGTGGCACAATCTAACCTTTTTATTGCCTCTTTTGTTTAATTTAGGGGTAGTTTCTGTCCTTGAATTTTTTTCAGGATGATGAAATAACGCAAAAAAGCCTATACTTGGAAAGAAAAATGAAAAATCTTCCTAATACACTGTAGCTTTATGCTCATCTACACTAACCTTAAATGTTCCTGTTATGAGCAAAATACAAGCAAAACACAAGAGGACACATGAATGTGTAAAAATATGGATTTTGGATAGTATGTGAATCTCCTTTTTACTTTAATTTTGTTATAATGTCTTAAAAAGCTCCATTTATTGAACTTGAGCCTGTTCTTGGTATATTCAATGTTTGTTCATTTTATGTTTGTATATACTCACTGCCTCTTGTGGAAAACCATAGGTAAGCATGTAAGAAAAAAAATTGCATTATTTTAAAGTGAAATAAGAAAACTCCTTTTGCCAAAGGGTCCATAGGTATGAGTCACAGCAGCAGCTCTAAAGCTCTGTTGCCTGCAATGGTAAGAGTCTCTGAACCATCCTGATTGGAGGGGTGCTTATGTAAGTTCAGTCATTCACGTATATTTTGTCTTCTAACCAATGAGACTTGCTGGCCATGAAACACAGTCATACTGATAATCATTAATGATACATATTCTGATGTAGCTAGAGAGAAGAGAGTGATATCCAGGCTTTCTGAAGAGCTTAATTATGTGTCCATATATCTATTTCTTAAGAGGTAGTACAATTCAGCTGCTGGGTTTGGGCAGTTCATAGTAACATCAAGGAGCACTGAAGCAATCGAGTCCTAGCAATCACAGGGAATTGTGAAGCTGACAGTTACTCTAGAATGGTTTGCATATCTGTTTTAGCCATTCCCAGGGGAAAACCCAAACAAACCAAAAAACCAACCAAACAAAAAACCCCACAAAGCCCGTGTCTCATATATGATGAGATATGACATGATATGCCAAACAGGAGAAAAAATTCACCTCAAACGTAATAATATGCCATAGGAAAATGGCATTCCTCTGTTACTGATCTCTTAATCCAATAAAACCAGGAAAAGAATAAAGGTTTATTTATAACCCAAAAGAAAACAACTATTATAGATATAAACTGTAATTACTCATGTTATCTTTGGTTGATGTCTGATTTTCAATAAGATGTGCTTGAGTGTCCACACTGACTCTTTGCATAGAACAGAATTAGAACCCACTGACATGATGAATTGACAGTATTAGAGACCAGTGAGAGCACTGATTGAAGAATAATAAACAAAATTCCAGACAGGGTTCCAAAGGACACAGATACGTACAGCTGTAACATTAAACCTGGATATCTCTTTCACTGCTACCACATGCCACAGGTGTGGAATAGGTAAAATTATGTAGTGAGGGAGTGTTGACAGGTCTGTATCCATACATCATTCCTATTGAATTGCATATGTGCACCTTTTATTTATTTAGATATTTTTGTTATTACTCTTGGATATGTTTCAGCAAGTTAGAATTTCTAATTGACTTAATGGAAATATTCTGAAAAAAATATCTTTTCTGAGAACATTTTGCTTATGCTTTTGACATTTGCCTGTTTTTCTTCTTATTAGGAGTATTTGCATGAAAAACAGAGAACACAGAAGTTCATTTGGTTCCAAGATCTGTTTCCCACCTGAAGTCAGAATCAATTCCATATTAACTAATTGAACTTCAGTGGATTTTAAGTAGAGTTTATAATTACAGAAATACTCTGCCTAATGCAGGCGAGAAGAAGGTGAAACTGGCTTAAAGCCAGTTCAACAATCTCCTGCTCATAGGCTAAATCCCAGTACAAGTTAAAATAGCCTTTGGCTTTCTGTAACCTGCACCAGATGGTAGAAGCCCTCAGAGACAATTCCATTGGCAGGGATGGCTGGAGCATGGTATGCTCCAAGTATAGTCCTTCCTGCCCCAGTACATTTCCAACAGGCATTTTCTTAGCCAGTTTGCTGCAATGACAGCTTTACATTGCTCAGAGATTTTTCCCATGTGGGATAAACCCCCAGTTAGTCAGAACAGGTTTAATTCTGCTTAGAACTGCTAAAGCTGTCTAACGTGGCCAACTTGGCTTAGACCAGCAATTGGGCCCATAGCCATAGATAATGAATAAGCAATAGTCCAGTTCTGTATGACATCGGTTTGGGGGGGGGGTGTGTGTTTCTTTTTAAAAATTATTCTATTTTTTCTCCATCCTTGTAACAGTTCATACCTACAGATTATCTGTATGGAAAAATGATTTCCAGTATCTATCCTAAATTGCTTTTCCTTTAATTGCCATTCACACCCACTTGTCCAATTATCACAGTTACAGCTGGAAAGAAACAAGTCCCCCCTCCTGAAACTTCAGGTTAACATTCAATACAACATTTCAAAAGCCTGCATTCTCAGGCCTTATGGATCTAAGCTCTCAGCCTGTCCTCATAGCTCATAACCTTTAATCCTGACATCAATCTCAGTGCTCAGTTCAATTACTGAAGTGCTGTGTTCTGAAAACTGGCAGAAGCTCAAGGGAAGTTTGTGAAAACTTGCGAGTTTCTCATTCATTTTCATTAGAAAACTGGTAGGACACAAATTTCCTTCAGATGTTCTCCAGAATTCCTCCTACTCATCAATGAGGTATTGAACAACATCTTTAGTTGGTGGGGCTGAAAAATCAGAGAAAGCTGCTCTCTGATTGTGTTACCGAGTTCTACAGGTCATTACAATCCCTGCATGCATTTTTAAATTCTCAGAATCATAGAATCATTTTGGTCGGAAAAAACCCTTGGGATCATCGAGTCCAACCATCTACCCTACTCTATAAAGTTCTTCCCTATGCCCTATTCCCCAACACCACATCTAAACAACTCTTAAACACGTCCAGGGATGGTGACTCAACCACCTCCCTGGGCAGCCGGTTCCAATGCCCAACCAATCTTTCTGTGAAAAATTCTTTCCTAATATTTAGTCTAAAGCTACCCTGTTGGAGCTTGAAGCCATTCCCTCTCATTCTGCCACTAATTACCTGCGAGAAGAGACTAGCACCAACCTCTCTACAGTGCCCTGTCAGAAGATTGTATGGCAATAGTTATTTCTACACAGCAGCCTTTTCAGATAACCAAAAAAAATGCATGCTGAGGAGCTTTTATGTGGTATAGGTTCTGACATTCAAGAGCAACACATATTTTAAAATGATGATTATATCTGAGATTAAAAAACTGAGGAAAGTTTGGCATTATTTTTCTCATTTTCCCTGAGAATTGCTCCACAGCCATTGGTAAATACACCTTTCTTCCCATTATCCAAGTGTTCTGTCCTCAACCTTAGGGCTTAGAAAAGCAAAACCAGAAGGGTGACTCACAGAGTGAAAATCTTGCCTGAACTGACATGGATGGGGTTAAACCCACACTTCTATTTTAGAAACTGGACCCCCGATTACCTATAGTTTACCAGCAAGAGCAGGGAGACCTGATGATAGGCAGTCTAGGCAGTTTGAGTGCTGGAGAAAGCAAGGTGCCACAGTTCCTGAAACAGAGCCTATGAATCATCTTCATAAATGTCTACAGGAGAATGAATTCCTTGTCCAGTCTGAAGATATCAAATTGCTTTTTGTGGCTGAAGTCTCTAAGAAGCCGGCAGAGACAGTAAATTTCCTGGAAATTGGGGCCTTCATCTGAGCTCAGCAAGGTAGATAGGTTTGGTCTCTGAAGACTTTTTTGGTCTTTGGACTTTGGTCCATTAAGTGATACAGCTTGGCATTGATCTGAGGCTTTATTTCCCTATACATTTTCATAGCCTTATAGCATAATCCCACAGTACTGCAAAAAAACCCTACATCAGCCCACTTGTTTGTATTCTGCTGTTTCCTGGCCTCCCTGGTACATTCTGTACAGCACAAAAAATCAAGTCTTCACTTTTGGTAACATCATGGGTCTTGACTTCATCATAAAACACTAGTTTCCTCATTTCTTTATATTTTCTATGTTAAACACTCTGCAGCAACATACACTGGTGAAGCCAGTGTTGTCTCAGCTTCACTTTTGGGCAACACCAAGAGAGCTATGGTCTTCTGTTGTTGCAGATCAAAGAAAGAATACTGAAAATGTATAATTTGCTAGATATACAAGTTGAATATTTATCTTCCAAAGTCTATTTTTAAAAAAAATATTGCTAATTGTTATTGTAAACAAATACATCACTTGGTTTCATAATGAAAATCTAAAAAAAATTCAACCCTGCAGACAAATAAACAGTCTGAACTAAGACTGTCTAACTGTGAAGAGAAATTAAATAAACAAGTTAATATTGCCAATGTAATGTTTTCTGATTAGTAACAAGTAGGTAAAGTAACCCACTTTTTTCTAGAAAAAATATACATACGTTACAACGCTTATTTTCTTTTTTTTTTTCCCTCTGAAAGTTAAGATCTATGGGATCTTATCTATCATTCTCAGTTTATTAGTCTATAACTTTATGATATTTTAGCAGCTTGGCATACTGGGAATACAATAATGTTGTAAATTGTATTGACAGCCTTTTCATTCCTAAGCCTCATTTTTATTGTACCTGTATCTTGTACAAATTGGCACACAAGATCCTCTTAGATTAGGCAGCTAGGTTGTTTGACATATGAAAAATATTAAACGTCACTATGTTTTGATGAAGGTCAATCAATACCAGTTTACTAGAAAATGACTAGTATGTGCTTCTCAGATTTCAGACCTTTAAGTCCTTTTTTTTGAAATTTGTAAGGAATTGAGGATCAGATTTAAAAATAACTCAAAAGCAGGGTGTTTGTTACAATTTTGACAGCCATTAGAAGCCTGTAGAGTGATTAATTCATCCTACACAGTATTATACAAACCTCTTGGTCATTAACTACCACCAACTTTTTTCAGGGACTAAATACTTTCCTGTCATTAAACCTTGAAGTCATCATACTAAAAGGAAGAGTTGTTTTTGTGACAACTTTTGGTCACTGGTAATGAGCTCGTGATCATTGTCTGGGAACCACTCTCTACAACATACGTCATTTTATTATTCACAAACTCTATCAAAGTCATAGTCTGTGTTAATAAGATGCATCTAAGATGATTAAATATTTTAAATCAAAATACGGCATTATCGATCATAAATAAAAGCGTTGTAGTTTTTATTTACTACATTACCTTGATCCTTTTCTTCTATTACCCTAATCCTTTCCCATTAAGGTGAAAGGTGAAAACCTGAAAAACAGTGAACACCTAAATGTAGAGTTCTCCCCATGCAAAGGTTGATAGGTTTCATATTGAGCATTAGGTGTATATTGTGTCTATATTATTGAACATTAGCTCAAAATTAGTTTGTTGGTTATTTTTGTCTTTTGAAAAGCAGTCTTGCATGATAGACACAAGAAGGGCAAGAACATTACATAGCTGTGAATTTTACTTCCAAGTTACAAAAAAATAGGAATATAAATTCATGGAGAAAGGATACAGTAATAGAATATAGATCGACTGCATACAGGGCAATTCAAGTTAATTGTGAAATTTTGTTTTCTTTTGTTTTGTTTATTGTTATAACATTTTCTTTTAATTTAATATTAACACAACAACAGCTGCCAGTCTATAAGGGTTACCGTTTATCCTGCAGATGTTCTGAAGGCATTACAGTTCTCACAGTGACACTACACCACCCATGTAGTGAATTCAGACAGCTGAATTTAGCCTTTTCTGGCTTAGTAGCTCTGTAGACTTCAGTGACTGTAATAAGATATATAACCAGGACTCAACTGATTGCTTGAACAGAGGCCTCTAGTGCCATTTGAGATGCCCTAGGCAATTCCAGTTGTTGTGTTTATGACATAGGTTTGATGTCATGTCACATCTGACATCTCTGTGTAGAAGTGTTAATACCCTAGTGCATCTCAAATATAACAGGATGTTAACTTATAAGCCATCTGAATCAAGGCCTTACTGAGAATAATGAGATTTAAATAAGATGAGGAAAATACACACAGATGTTGAGAACTAAGTTTTCTCAAAAATTGATGACTGTTGCCATTTCAGATGTTCCAGACTCTCTGAAATATATTTATAGGACAGGTAGACTTAACAAATGACTTGTGCTCTTCTTTACCAGCAGTTGGTAGTTAGGTGTGACACCCTAGAGCATCTCAAAAGGCACTGGAGGACTGATTGTGCAGGCTATTGAACTGTGAAACTATGTAGATAAACAAATTCAGGTTTCTCCCAACCTAAATATTAAAGTCCTCCTTATTTAGACATTTTTTTTTCCTACATGTAAAAGTGCTGAATTTATTTTAAGATTTTAAGCCACAAACCCACTTTTATGTATAAGAAATTTTAGTCGGGAAACACCTCCAGAGAAATAATTATTATTAATATAATTGTTTAAATTAATTATTAATATAATTATTAATATAATTATTTAAATTAAAACCGTAATCAACACCTACAGAAAGTCCTGGTGCATAGTGTAT
>JAOXNG010000026.1:73176568-73195146 GCA_028566535.1 Scolopax minor | reverse complement strand
TTAAATTTCCATTTCTTTGTTATCTTTTAAATTTTCAAATTAAAAAAAAAAAAAAAAACCAAAAAATAAAAACCCACAGGATGAGATGCTGACTCTAGCCATATTGCTTTAGCATTCTTTTTGCATTGATGTAGTGTCACTTCTGAAACCATGCCAGGCTAAAATAAGCACCCCACTCCTCTGGCTTGGAAAATCTGGCTCCCCTATCTTCATTGCCTACCTGAGCTGGGATTTATGTAGCTTTTGGCAAGAACACATGAGGTTTCTCACCCAAATACCTGAAGATATATTTAAGCTAATTTCACACACACATACACATATATTTGCCAAATACCATTGATTTTTACAGTCTCATTGTGTAAAAAGATATATAAAATTTAGTGCCATACCCTTTTCCTTATTTTCATACTGTCTATATAAGAACTCTACTGTTTAAAAATATTACTCCCTTCAGAATGCTATACATGACCTTTATGCTTGTCCATCTTTCTTGAGTATAATAAAGATATGATAAAATATGATAAAGAAATTTTTTTAGGAAGTAGGGTTCTGGTTTTTTGGTTTTGGGTTTGGTTTTTTTTTTTTTCCTGTTAAGCTATCACCAAATGAGAACTTACTCTACAGTGTACCAGAGTGATCATCCATTTTTTGTTTGTACTGACTCAAATACCTTAAATTGCACTATTTTACTTATAGAGTTGACTGGGATTCTGTTACAACATCTAATCTGTACGCTCAATGATTTCATTATTACTAATTCCTATACAACCATTATCTTCAGTTTTACATGCATGTTTTCGAATTTATTTTTTTTTTAAATCTTTTTTATAGTTGCTGGGAGATTTGGGAATTAGTGACAAAAGAGGGAGATGTAAATCAATGTAAAAGGCTCATCTGCTAGAGCCATTCCAAACAGTATCTATTCCCGGGTCCACAGTGTACCTACAACAGGTACTATACTTTGAAGCTGGGTAAAAGACATGCTGAGGTAAACTCAGCATATGATTAATCACATTTTAAAATATTAAGTTATGTTCAAATCTTAAAGAACTCTAGATTTTCTTATGTCTGAAATATATTACATACATTTGCGAGTTCTAAATTACACATTAGCAGTTCTGGAATGGAGAACATATGTATGCATCTACATACTGGTGTAAAACAGTTCACACTATTGAAGGTAGAACTGATCGATTCAGACCCAAAATCCAAGCCAAATGAGGGGGCTTGGAAAAAGAAGGGCAGAACCACATAGATTTGTTGTATAATAGATTCTACCAGAATGAAAAATGAAGGTTATCAACCACTTTTCCAAGGAGAATTAGGAGAAGACAACAATATAAGACACAATAGAAAGAATCACAACTGATGAGGCCATGTATTCAGTGAGGCTATGATTCAGAGAGAATTATAATAGAATGAAATAGAGGAGGTTCAAAATATTAGTCCAAAACCCTCTGAATATTATAGCTCATGGTCCATTCATGGGTCTTTTCTGAAGAAACACAATCTATTTTATTGGGGGTTGTCTGTATTGCACTTTCTGTTAATCAGTGTACTGCTGCCTGCTGTAAAACCCACAAGACAGCATAAAAAATCCTCACTGATTTCCTCAGTTTCCTGGTCACAACAGTAAGCGGGGCTGTGATCTGTTCACCACTAGTAAGAAACTGTAGAATCACGGCAAAATGTGTTGCTAAAAACAGAAAGATAGATATGTTTCTGAATTTTTAATGAATATGTTTAGTCAAATTATCACTAAAATTTACCTACTTGTCTTATTTCTAAATATTCTTCCTTAACAGTAAAAAGAGCTGTCCTTTTCCAAATAATGAAGTATTTTTTTCAGATTTTGAAATTTCAATAGGTTTCAGTCTACCTAGGAAACAGAAGCTCCTAGAAGACATCTCTCTACTAAGACAAGCTAGACCTGCACAAATTATCTGAATATTAATGGTAATACTCTTAGTTTTGGCAGTGATCTTACCGTAGCATTTAATTTGAATAAAGTAGCCATAAGAAATTCTTTCTAGGAAGACACATGGCAAATCTATCATAACCACAGAAAATCATTAGCACCACATAAAGAACTGTTAAAACTTTTCAATATTCTGGACAACTCTCTTTTCTCCATTTCTAATTAGGGACATTGATTATATTCTTAGCAAGAAATCAGTAAAAATCCTATGTACCGTTACACAATTTGTTTTGCAGATGAAAGCTGGTCTAACTGTTGTCTACATGACCAGGAAAGGGACAAATGAAAAAACAAATGCAACAAGAATGAATGATGGAACAAAGAGTGGGACAAAAGGAGGGCAATACTGGGAGAACCCAAAGGACCTGAATTTCCCCAAGTGGAAATCATAAACATCTACAAGAACAGGATGAAACTTAGATAGAATAAAGTAAACACAAATGAATGAAACTTAGGTGATGCCTGTGTGGACATTTAGGGTATGTGACTGGCTCCTGAAACTGAACACTTCACTTAATATATGTGAAAGTATTCCACAAAAACTATTCTACATTTTATCTCCTCATGCTTTCTGCATTTAAATGCCTGAGTTGGAGAGCAGACACTCCAACAACTTTCATCACAATTACAAGAAAATGTGTCTCTTCTTCGGTTACAGCTGTGGGAGAGATTGAAGATCATTGTCCTAGATTCAGTCCATGTCCACACTGGCCACCAGTGTTTTACACAGCCCCAGCCAGGGAAGCACTTGTGTCTCTGGAGATGGCAAGCTAATGCATGGCTTAGAGTGTGAATTCATCCTCTGTGAAACAACTGGGAGAGTGAGACATAATGAATAGCTGCACTGAGCTTAGAAGCGTAGGAGAAGGTGAATGAAAAATAGGAAGATAAGGAATAAAGTGAGAAATAAGAAAGGGTAGAAAATGAAAGGTCTGCATTCATATGTATTAAATGTGTGCAAAGTTATTTGCCATTAAACACAGTAAAAATTAGAAGGGACATCATTGTCCATCTGAGTCAATTTATCTGTTAATCAAGACTTTTTATATTTTTAATCCTGAACTCTCATTTTAAATTCACATTAATGAGATGATCAGGCTGTTTTACTATTGTCTTATGAAGCTTGCCAAAGAGAACTCATTTTCTCAGATCATTTGCTGCAGTATGAGTCCATTGTTTCATCCTGACCAGACTGTTATAACATTGCTTCCATCTCACCTGATAGTTTAAAATTATACAGATGGATAAATTAAAGTGTTTTGACATTCCAGAACTCAGTCTCTTGGCTGAGGAATATGTTTCTGATTGTCAGTAACCAAAACAGTGGTTTCAAAATATTATCATTTATCTATTTTAACACAACTGAATTTTCTTTTACTGATCACTTAATTTCCTAAGCACTGGAATGGTTTGTTATGCTTTTTCATATTTTTTATTCTTCTTACTCCAAGGATTCTTGTTTGTAACTGCAAACCAATACAGGTTTTGTTACTGTCTTCTTTTTTAAACAAACACAATGACATTCATTTTGAATTTTTAAATTAATGTTATGCCAGGACTAGCAGTCTTGGATGACATTTTTTGGGAGGCTTGTGTTTCATACACACAGGGTTTGCTACTGTTGAGACTCAGACTTCTGGTCTCCATCTCAAGTTTTAAAGCACATTACAGTATGTTGCGTGTGTCGACCCTAGCTAAAACTATGCCAGAATTTCCATAATAAAAACTCTTATTTCCAGGGGTTACAGCTGTACATTCAGCTGTAAAAATGTGCACTAGGTTAAAATTGGAGCTTTTCAATGTGAGGTTAATACAAATTAAAAAAACATTTCATGATGATTTCTGAGCTATAATTTCTGAAAAAAGTAGTAGTTTATGAGATTCTATTTTGTCCTTTCATCTTGTAAATCAAAAAGCAATTCAACTTTTTCAAAGTAATTATGTAATTATGTGATGAGCCTGTTTCTGCTTCCACAGAAAGCTTGCTCTATACATTAGACATGGGAATTGGTTTTCATATACACAGCAGAGGTGAGCATATGTACTTCTTTACTGAGAAGAATTCAAAAATGACACACTGTCATCCTGCCTACACAGTTCACTGCTGCTGATGTTTTTTCCTCATCAGAATCCTGCTCCCGCAAAAGCAGGGATGTGTACATCAATATATAATTTTGGTTTCTTGGCAGGGGGCAGAACTCATAATGCACTCTGTCTTAAATTAGCTGTGAAAACTTTGTCGATTTTATCCTTTTTTTTTGCTTTGTGCAGTACTTTTATTTTACTTAGAATAAAGGTAGAAATAATACTAAATCATAGAATCATAGAATAGTTTGCATTGGAAGGAACCTTAAATATCATGGAGTTCTAAGCCCCCTGCTTAGAGCAAACAAGCAGTAAACAAAATATTTTTATTTAACAAATTAATTCTTGCACTAATCTATATTGAGGTGCTTAGATATGCATGTAGGGCAGCAGAAGCTGAAATATAACACTCAGTAAGTGTTCAGTAGAAGCAAGGTAGGATAAGTTTCTTTAAAGGCTTTGGGAGTGTCCCTTGTTCCTTCTAATAAGATAAAAATAAACCAAAACAACAACAAAAAAATACAAATAAAGCCTTTACTTGTGGTAGCTAAAGTCAACCAACCATCTCTTATCAAGTCTATGAGTAAAACAGGACTTGCCAAAATAAAAGACCTACCAGAAAGAAAACAAGAGGAATATTTTGTTTTCTGACCTTTTGGTCTGTATAGAAGGATGTAAAGCATCTTATAAAACATGAATACTACCCATTTAACCTCAATACATGGGTGGGCAGGGGAAGGGGATGTTTGTTTGTTTTTCATAGCAGCAGCAGCTTACAAAGAGACAGAAGGAAACCTTGATCCTATTAAAGTTAATTGAGGTCAAACTCATCAATTTTAAAGGATTCCATGTTTCAATGACTTCCTAGTAAAGCCATTTATTTCTGTGACCTCTACAGTCATTTTTTATTCCAATATACCTTTTATATAAATACCCTCCACAAATATTATATAGTCTATTACTCATTTCTATTGCTACAGATGACTCTCTTTTTATTATGTAGCATTGACATCTAGATTGTGTCCTCCTTCTGTACTGTTAGTATAGATATAGGGTTAGACTCTTGCAGAAAAGTTGGAAATAATTACAAGGCACAATGGCTAAGAGTTTCCAGCTTTTTAAAGATCACCAATGAGCCATGGTGAGGTGACTATCAATGATGAATGGGCATCTTTATGTTCTAAAATGGGATGTTACACCATACATCAATTTAGAATATGCTATTTTCTTCTATAAAAAAGGTAGTTTATTCAGCAAAATAAAATTCCAACAAAAAATCTCTGGAAAAGCAGAAGGATCTTCAAGACTAATACTTGATCAAGCAGTATAAATTCATTCCATGCATAACAAGTGTACAAGTAAGTGGAATTAGTTAACTTAGTTTCACTTGAAGTTATTGACTTAAAATCAACTACTTCAATATATCAATATATGCATGCAGGATAAGCCAACGACCGTGTTTGTCTTTTCACCTTCTGCCCATTTACTTCCCTTCTTTATTCCTTCTGTTTAAGTGAAAAGAAAAAACAATGGGGGTAATGAGTCAAAATATAAGAAAGAAGGAAGGCACATTTAAAAGTTTTTAAATACAAATTTCGCATAATTTGGTATTTTTAATCCATATATTAAAAAAAACAAAACAACTGGAAATAAAAGTCTAGTAAATGCGTAAAAAAATTAAAAAAAATAAAAGTTGAAGAAACTGTTGAATGTTTTGAATGAAAAATAATTCTTGTATTTATCAAGTCATATTTACTTGTGATAAGTCAAAGATCTTAGTATGCAAGCATGCAGTTTTCTCTCAGTGTCTTCATACAATGAAGCTCTGTTCATCTCTCACTAATTAGGCAGATTTGTCAGAATTCCTCAAAGACCACATAAACGTGGTTCTGAGGGTAAAGCTAACTGATGTTACAATATATACAATACAATAAACAGCATGAAAACGTGGGTGAGGAAAACCTTTTATTTTCTTCTGGAGCTGAGAGTCACTGAAAAGTACTGCATTAAATCACTCAGAAAGGAAACAAACTGAGCACTCCAAAATACTGTATGGCCAACAGTTTAGAATGAAAAATACCATTACTCTGGAGTTGGAAAGGTAAATTCCCTGGAACCAGACTCACCAGCCGAGTCCTAGCTCAGCAGTGTTTCTTCATAGCGTGTTAACTACAATATAAGCAAACAATAACTGCAGAGACTGCAGTTGTTTTGTGTATTTTAATCTGGTTTGTTGACTCTCTCATCTCTGTACGTTTCCCTGGCTTTTTCTCCTTCTTGTAAAACACGCCTTGAGTTGTTATTTTATCTTTCTCCCTCTTTACCTACAGCCTGCATTTGAAGACCCTTTGATGTCTGCATGCAAAAAATAATGTTGGTCTCTTGCAACCCTGGAAGTAGCAGGCTTCAGTCAGAGAGACACCCTGCAGTGATCTTCTCAGCTGGGGGGAAGGAGGACCTCTCCCAATATTAAAACAAAATTTGTTTTAAAAGGAAAAAAAAACAACTATTGAAATACTCTTCGTTCTAACCCCTCCCTTGTAAGTCTACAAGTCCATTTGGTGATTGGTTGTTCTCTACTTGTCATTTTTTGTTTGCTACTGTATGCAACATCATGGACAGTACCAGCACTGAGGATATTTATTATCACTATTGTGATTCCTTTCACTATGTATACATTACATAGCTTATGTTCCAAATCAATGGATCTGAAAAGAATTTAATTTTATTATGGATGAAGGAAAAATTCTGACATAAGATTTCTCTGTAAAGAAGATGTACCAGTGAAAGCATAGGTATTAGGCTTACTGTTTTCATCAGCTGTGAGAAAACTTCTCTGCAGAATCTCCTGTAACAGTTAATCCTATTCATGGGCCCTATCTGTAGTTATTTTAAAATTTCTGTATTAAATACCAGGTAAAAGGGAAATTTTGATTTCTCTTCTGACAAAAGTTTGTGGTATACAAAAAGGAAAATAGAAAAGCAGAAAAAAAACCCAAACATGTTTAACTGTAAATCCACCACTCTTCATCACTCTCCTTATTTCAGCATTTTACTGCATAAATTAATGTAATGCAAAACCTTTTCCAATGTTAGAGGGAAAACCTCCAAAAACATACACTTTTGTACAAATCATTCCAGTTCATCAGAAAAAAAATAAACAAAAAAACCCAACCAAACATTCCTTTCTATCTACTAATATAAATATTATTATTAACAGAAATACTCTATAGGTATAGGTTTAAAGAAATACCATAAAATCATAGAATGCCAGGTTGGAAGAGACCTCAATGATCATCTGGACCAAACTTTCTTGGCAAAAGCACAGTCTAGACAAGATGGCCCAGCACCTTGTCCAGCTGAATCTTAAAAACGTCCAATGCTGGACATTTTTCCACTACTTCCCTGGGCAAATTATTCTAATGGCTGGTTGTCATTTTGAAAAATGTTCATCTTCTGTCCAGTTGGAATCTCCCCTGAAGTAACTTGTAACCATTAACCCTGCTCTTACCCCTGTGACTCCTTGTAAAAAGGGAGTCTCCATCTTCCCTGTAGCCACCCCTAATACTGGAACATGGTGATAAGGTGTCCCCTAAGCCTTCCTTCTCAAGGCTGAACCCAGTTGTCTCAGCCTTATGACAGGCTTCTGAGGTCTTTGATCATCTTGGTGGCCCTTCTCTGGACCCTCTCCAGCCTCTTCACATCTTTCCTGTATAGTGGGGACCAAAACTGTGTCATCAGCAAACTTCATCAGGGTAGAGTTGATCCTATCATCAGTTAATTGATCAATCAATTTATCATCAATTAATGATTCCATCTACCTCTGAATCGTATTTACATAGGTCAGAACAACTTATAAAGTGTATTTACGTCTATGTACATACATACTCATAGAAACAAGGAGAAAAATAAACAGAAAATCTGGATGTATTCCGGATTAATTAATATTTTAATTCTGAAAGTAAATGTACTAATAGTAAAAATTAATATTTCTAATGTGTGATATGGGAATACTTGTGATATACTAAATATATACACGTTTGCATTCTATACTACATGCAAATACATGTTCATTCACTAAGAATGTATGTGTAATATTTAGAATAAATTTAGAATAAAGATATTGACAATAATTAATCAAAGCCATTGTCATCCCAAAGTGCTTAATGTGCAATTTTAATAGTGAGCTGTGTTGATTTGCTTATTCCAAAAAGATATATAACAAAGGTATATATATTTTGCCTCAGTCTTCACTGGCAAACCCTTTCCTCCTAGCTCTCATGTTGATGGATAAATATTTTTATTTAAAATTAATACCCCCCCCACCATTATGTTCATGTAAGGAGATATCTCTGATGTACCCTTATCTCCCTCGTAAAAGGTGTCTTAGTTGAGACTTACTTTTTCCAGCACTGCTCACAGCTGCCTCTGGTGTGTCTAAACCCAGCTTCAGTGAGACTGCAAGTTAGTGTGGATGGACGTAGGGAAAAAAGGCTGACAACATGCACTTAGGGTAAGGCAACACTGAGAATTTTCTCAGCTGTGACATGACTATAAAAAGGTCTGGGAACCATTTCACTATAGTTGCCCAAGTATTTGGTAGCATCAAGGATTAAGCAGTTTTCCAAAATGCCTGAAAACTTTGGTCAGCAGCTGCAACGATATTTTGAAGCTAACTAAAGATGGATCTAAGTACCAAAAGGAATGAATTCAAACATAATTTATATTTTAAAAACATTAAAGTTTCTTAGGCACTGAAGACTGGCTGAAATGCTAATCATGCAAATACTTTCTCATAGATTATCAACTGTATTTTTTAATAAGGACTACTGAATATCTTGCCTAAAATAGCAAAAATTATGCTATATATTTGGTCTCAATCTTGCTTTAACTCCAGCTGCAAGAGAGAACCTTTTGTACTGTACTGTGTTCAAAAATACCAGGAAATTTGGGGACAAGTCCAATCTTTAGGGTCATATAGTTTTATCTTCTGTATTTCTCTAGCTATAAAATTTTATTTTTGTTCCTTCTGTGTAGAGCCCACTAACCAAATTAACTCTTCCAGAATGGCTTTTTGTCTTGACGTGAAAATGTCATACAATGGACAATCCAATACTTCCCTTGATAGAATGTTCCAACTTCAAATTGCTTTTTACAAGCATTTCTCAAGAGGCAGCAAGAGATCCTTCAATTTTAATAAATGATACACCCTAACATAAAAATGAGGTAGTAAAAGCAATTCCAGTTGGTTTCTATATGAAGTGTCACTAAAGTCAATTGAAGGACCAATGGCTTTTTGTTTATCTATGTCAAGAAATCTGTATAAATGGCAATTGTAGGCCTGGTTATATGTTATGGAGAGTCTACTTTTAGATACAATCCAGTAAAAACAAAGGATCACCATAAATATCTACTGAGTTTTTTCACATTTCTATGCGTTTAACTGAAAAAAATCTGCACAAATTTATAAACAGCAGAATGCAAGCCTTAAGAAGTACTTCAGAAGTACAGCCATGTTGAAAAGGCTGCAAATATCAGAGAAAAATGGACAGAAGTGAATATTTTTAAAATAGGTAAAACTTAGGGGCAATTATGGCAAGAAAAAGAAATATGAACTTGGAAGGCAATACAAGATATTTTGACACACCATATAGAAATACAGATAGAGAAATACACAGCTGGTTTACATCAAGAAAGGAGAGATCAGGGTCCCTTTATGTACAGCACTTGATTACACATTTGCAATATGATGCACAGTTTTGGGTACCTCAACACAAGAAACTTTTTGAGAAATTGGAGGAAATGACTGAATGCCTGTAAGGCTTGATATATGAGCTACAGTATATCTAAGCAGATACACAGTAAATATAGTGGTATGAGTACCTTATAACTACCACAAAGCATCCAGAAATCTTACAAGGCTGCTTCAGAGGAACAAAGATTGATACGCGCTTTACTCAATACCACTCAGATCAATGTTCTCAGGGTAAGAAACTCCATTCACAATGAGCAATGGAGGCAGAATCAATCTTGTAAAGAATTATTTTTAATTGTACCTGTAGATAGAATAGAAAAAAAATGAAAAAAGCTAAACATTGGGAGAGAAAATATTATACTGATGATATCAGATCATTTAAAAAAAAATGACCAACAGATATCACAACTAAAACCAATTCTACAGTGTGATCAAGTGGCCTTCCCAGAATGAAGAGCAGTATATTTCACTATTCTATTTCTGAAGTCTGAGGCATGTCCTAAGAGCTCTGTTCTCCCTGTTTTCTCTTCTTATACTCATTTATATTGTTTTTCACAAGATCAGGTTCCCAGATCATTATACCAGGTTGTTCCTTTTTGTGCACTTAACCTACGGTTTATCTTATTCTCTGAAAATATACAGGATACTTATTTTTTTCTTTTAATAGCTACCTCTAGCTGTCACAAGCAGCCTGATTTTATTCAGACAGACAGTGTTCATAGACAAAGTGGGTTTATTTGCTGTCAGATTAGCCAATGTGTTTTAACTGAAGTACTAGATGGAAAGAAAAATGTGTATAAAATATTAATGATCTCCCTGCTCCATACCCATTATTTCAATAAGAAAAAAAATGAGGCATAAAAAATCAAATATAATGAGGCCATTATAGAAGAAGAAACAAGGTAATCAATTTCTAACATATAACAACACTACAATGATATTAGCTATAATTTTAACAAAGTAATCTGCTTTTGTTAGATATGCAAAATGCAAATGAGACATTTTAGTAGTGCTCCCATCTCTTTCAAAAGTCACAGCAGTGATACTAATGAGGAGATGATAAGGTTAATAAACATTTTCTTTTATTATAGTGTTAATTCTTTTAAGCTATAAATTTTGGTTTGACAACTTCTTTTGCAAACTTGAAAATATCACTTCAGATAAAACTAAGCTTTTCCTTTCACAAACACAAAAGTATTTATACACACCTGTGACACTTGCATTTTTCCTGAAGCAGCCATGGTATATCATCACAACATCGTGGCTCTGTATGTGTGATAAAACAAGTAACTGAGACAATGATCAAGTTTTTGAACTTTTACTAATGCACTTATCAATGCTTGAGGGGTAAATCAGTGCAAAAACGAATGTTCAAATTAAATTCCCACAAGTGTATGTGCGTATCACTAATTTATCCTCTGTTTGAGTTTCAGATGAGGTCATATTATGATCTCTGAGAATACAGAATGCAGTATACTATTATCTAAAATTGGGCTTGAATGATAACATTTACAGAATCAGAGCTTCAGCAAAACTTAGTTGATAGAAGAGTATATAAAATACACTAAATTGGGACAAAAAGAAAAACCCAGGTAAGAAAGCCTATGCGTTCAATCTTTTCAGTGTTTTCTAGACAACTAACCTCTCAAAACTAGCATGGCCTAAAAATAAATTAAATAAAATTAAAATAAAATAAATTAATATAAAATAAATTACATCACATCAATAAATTTTAGTGCTAAATCTTTAGGATTCTTAAAACATTGAGGAGATATTAAAAAGTGTCGCTTAGGCAAAAATAGATGAAAATAATAGAAGGGTAATTTTGTCCTTGAATACTTGTCAGTGAGAAAATACACCAAAATAATAGAAGGGTCATTTTGTCCTTGAATACTTGTCAGTGAGAAAATACACCAAATATATCCTGAAGAGCCACCAGAGCATATTTAGTCTAAATGGGGCTGCTGTTGGTTTTGTTCCTTTCCCCAGAAAATAAGCTGCAAAGGAAATTCTATATGAAAGTTTGATACTTCCATTCCATTTTTAAACAAAAGAAGGGATTTAATAGACTTAGAATGAATATTCAAACACATGAGTCCACATCTGAACCAAAATTCTGAGGGCAAATTTTTCAAATACAAAATAATTTGTTTCAGCAGCAGTTCCCTTATCACCTTCAGCAGTGGTAGTCGTAAGGAACACTTTCAAAAGCCTTAGCTCTAAACTTCTGAAGTTCAGACTCCATTTGTCAAATTACATAATCCAGTTTCAAATCTTCACAATTTCTATGGGAAATTAAATAATATATATGAAACTTAGAAAGCAATGACATCAATGATTTTCTCCAAATGAAGCTTACTGAAGATAAATTGGTAGCTTATAAATTTTGCTACATCAGCTCAAAGCCACTTAAAATGGTAGCTATTCTAAGGACCATTAAAGTAACACATGGTCCAAAGCATATCTGAAAATTGATTTTAATTGTAAATAAGCTTTTATCCGTTCATAGTTGGCAATAATCATCTGGAAGGATATCACCTGCTTTACCAACAAGTATTAAAGTCGGCTTCCTGCTTTGATTTGGGCTTGGTAATAAAAGGAGCAATTAGATGTTTAGTTTTGGTATTACAGCTTTCTTCTTGGATCTTAAAGAGTATCTTAAGGTGTCTTTTAAGGGATCTTACATCCTCTTCAATGGTTTGCCTATATTTGTTTTTTTAAAAAATGAATTTCAGAATGATTTTATAACCAATTCTGCAAAATGTGTTCTTCTGGAAAATTAAGCCTTGGGTTTCTGTTCTAAACCAAAAAAAAAAAAGTATGGAGGAACTCTCTATTTAAATTTGTCATTGTCCTTTGAAGTTCTTTCAACCTTATTTCAAGGCCATCCAAGGTGCATCCATTGCTGGAACTTCATATGCAAAGTTACCAACCACAGTCCAGTCAGGGCTTTTGTGGACTGATGCTGATAACTTTATTCTATGCCTTTTCGACCTCTGGTTTAAAGTACTGAAAAGCTTTATTTTATCACCTTTTCCTAAAATGCTGTTTGATTTTTTACTAACACAAAAAGCTGTTAAAAACATTTTAAGACACAATAGCAGCTTCAGTTTAATCTGATAGTCTGGGGAGTTAGATCAATACTTACTGTCAAACATTTATTGAATTTTATAATTGCAATAGCTTTCTGCATACTCTGGAACACGTATTTGTCTGACTTGCTGACCCCAGATTTGCCTATTCACATAAAATAGTAAAGACTTTTATGTTTTATACTACTAATTTATGTCTCACTTCCATACTAGTTTGAAATTTATTTAGAGACTTGAAACTTGAAAAAAAGGAAAACAAAAATCTGAATTCTGTTTATTTTCTTTCTTTCTTCTTTTTTTCTTTTTTTTTTTCTTTTTTTCTTTTGCTAACTCTAATTAACCCTAGCTCACTCTGGCAGAATGATTTTGTCTGTGGGATTTCTTCACCAAGTGACGTATGAATTTGCATGAAAGATATTACAGAACCTTGGCTGGTATTTTGCTGTAAGAAGAGCACATTGGCCCCAGATTGCCAGTGCAGTCAATCAGATGAATGAGTTCCTTGAGCTCAGTTTAGTACGGTGTCTGTAATAGCTCAGTTACTACATAACACAGCACCCATCCTCTGGGAGTGGTCACAGGAATAAATAAGCACAACACTGCTCATCTGGGCACTCCACGTGAGATATAAGACTCAAATACTAGTGGCTGAGAGAAATCCTAACTAAACTCTTTTCTTTCACTCTCTCTCTCTTTTAGCAGAAAGCTTTAAGATGTCTAAAATAACACAGCTTGACAAGAAAAGACTGAACAGCTAGATAGCTGAATATTTACTGGAAAACAAAAAAAAAAGTGAAAAAAAATGGAAAAAACCCAACTACATCTCTTTTAAAAAGATCTGCCTCCTAAAACAAACAGCCTATGAGGTCACTGGTTAGGCAACATAAAAACAACTATCTTTGACTTCCATTGACTTAAACCTAAAATTCTAATGTAAAGAGATTTAATGATATAATCTGTTGACTTCCATACTTAAATTAGAAAAATATACAATGATGCATGTCAAACATTCAGCAACACTTCACACTCTGGACCTGATTAAAAAGAAGCAATGTCTGTTGAGAAATGAAGTATTCTTTCACTTTATTAAAACCAAACATTTCAGTAAACCCTGGCCTACATATTACATGGAAATCATAAAATTCCAGTAAAATGTAATTTTTCTGCCTAATCCAATAATGAGACAGTACAGTCAAACAAGACTTTGGAAATAACCAAAAAAGGGAAAATATGTTCAAAGGCAGCAGATCTATATTTTTAAAATAACATCTGCAAAGCTGGATACATTCAAATAATCATTTATTATAAGAAAACAGAGCAAGAGATTTAGGAGTGGGATCTCAATCTAGAATTAGAATGTAGCAGAACATAATTCAAGAATAAAAATTAGTTTCTTGTCCAAATAAAAATCGCCAAAGATAAACATTAAAAAATTTAACTTAAGGAATAAGTCTGAGAAAAGATGAACACTAAAAAAAAAAAAACCAACGCCAGATTATTTAGAACAGAAAGGACTACTTCATAATTTAGAAAAAAAAAAACATAAAAAATTTTACAAGTTGACTTTAAAGTCCTTTTAAAAAAGATGTCATTGTTTTGATTAAATTGACTAAAACACTTCTGCCTTTTATGCACCTTAAACATTTTTGATACCCTATTGGTGGTAGTACTATTTCTCTCTGACACATTGAAAAATACCACTGTCTATCTGGGTGAATTATCCATTCAACCTCATTTGGTGGCCATCTGACATAAAGCTACACAAGATTTCCATGATTTCAATTTTACTGAAAGTGTCAATTGCTGTCTCCATTAATGACTGTTAAGTCAATCAACCACAGCAGATTCAGTAGCTCAGTGGTAGCTGAGCTATGCACAACAAGGAGCTCCCATAATTTCTCTGAAAGATGAATATAGCACAATCTACCTATTTAAAGGAAAAATACATGTAATTGTTATAAATTCTAATCATAAATTTGAACTAATATCATTATTAATTTTCTCTCTTCACAGATTTTCAAGGGAAGAATATTTCAGTGTCTACCTCTGTCTGGCCTTGCTTCTCCCCATTTTACACATGCATACACAAACAAAATACTCGTTGCAACTAAGACAGTGATCACTGAAAAGCATTGCTGGACTCCAAATGCAGCTGTACCAGTCAGTACATGGTATCTTAAGTTACACAGTATGCTGACACCTCTATTACTATGATAATTTTGTTTGACACTCTAGGGAAAAAACTTTCATTTTATTGCAACCATTTTATTTTTCTTATTGTTACAGAAAAGCAGCTCTCCATTTGCTTCCTTCTGCTTCATTTTTCCAGGGCAGGGGAACAGGGATCTGTAGCTAAACCCTTAAAGTGAAACATTTTGAAGGATCCTCTTTCCCCATATGAATGAAATTTTTGGCGTCTTACATCGCCTTTCATTTCTGCTCATATTTTGTCACAAATGTCCCTTCAGAGTTTGAGGTAAATGAACAGTTTCATTGGGGCTAGAATATTTTTCAAGAGAATTCTAATGCCACTGTCTAAAAGTAAAAATAGAGTTTTGTGCAAAATGAAAACTCTGAGGCTGAACATCTAGTTGAGCAATTTTAACGGAATGTATAATCAAGATTTTCATAACTGTTCCCTCTACATGCATGGTTATGTAAGTTCAAAAAATACCATTCAGTTAAATGCATCTGGGGAGGAACAACCCCATGCGCCAGTACAGGTTAGGAGTTGACCTGAGAGAAAGTAGCTCTGCAGAGAAGGATCTGGTAGTCCTGGTGGACAACAAGTTGGCCATGAGCCAGCAATGTGCCCTGATAGACAAGAAGGCCAATGGTCTCCTGGATTGAATTAAAAAGAGTGTGGCCAGTACATCAAGGGAGCTCATCCTCCCCCTTTACTCTGCCCTGGTAAGGCCATATCTGGAGTACTGTGTCCAGTTCTGGGCTCCACACTTCAAGAAACTACTGGAGAGAGTGCAGCAGAGGGCTATAAAGATGACCAAGGGAACGGAGCACCTCTCTTATGAGGGAAGGCTAAGAGATCTGAGTCTCTTCAGCCTGGAGAAGAGAAGACTGAGAAGGAATCTCATCTATGCTTGTAAATATCTAAAGGGCAGGTGTCAAGGGGATGGGGCAGACTCTTCTCAGTGATGCTTGGTGACAGGACAAGGGGCAATGGGCACAAATTAGAACATAGGAAATTCTGTCTCAACATGAGGAAAAACTTTTGAGTGCAACAGAGCACTGGAACAGGCTGCCCAGAGAGGTTGTGAAGTCTCCTTCTCTGGAGATATTAAAAATCCGCTGGACACATTCCTATGCAATCTGCTCTAGGAGACCCTGCTTTGGCAGAGGTTTTGGACTAGATGATTTCCAGAGGTCCCTTCTAAGCCCTACCATTCTGTGATTCTGTGATTCCATGTCCATCAAGAAAGAAGTTTCTGTTATATTTGCTCTTTGTGTTTTCACAGAAACTATTCTTACATACAGTCATTAGAGCTCTAGAGGACTTGGAAAAACAGCTTCCTGCTTGGCAGAAGTTATTCTCGCACTAGATGTACATACATCTGTATAAATTCTAGTTCCTTCTCTGTAGCGCCTTGTCAAATTGCTTTTGTTTAGTAAAAGCTTCACAGATTTGCATTATAAGTATCTGAAAAATACATAGTACCTGTTCTGCAGAACTTACAGTCTAAAATACATACATTTGGAGAAATTTAGGAGGCCATCATTTGGAGTATCTCATAATTTAAATTAAGTTTATAGTATTATAGGTTTGCTACAGTTAATGGCAACAGAGGCAAAGCCCCAAATTCAGGGATTGGGATTCAATCCATAACCTGACAACAATGTAAAAGAAAGACATAGAAACTAGTGTATAAAGTAGATTTAAAAAAAAAAAATTAAATAATATTTTTTTACAGAAAAGTTATGGGTTGTTTCTACCATTACCTGTGATAAATATTTTTATTTTTGTTGTATAAAATAAAGGTTTCTAGCAAAGACTAGAATGTTAGATGTTGAGAATGTGGAGTTGTGGTTCCTTCTAAGAATGTACAAAACCAAAATGTCACTATCTTGAAAAGCAATAAGGAGGAACAATTCACAATATTTTCAAGAATTTGAATATGACCTCACAGCTAACAAAATAGTTTACAAAAGAAGGTGGTTTCTAATGAAAAAATGTTTTTAGTGATCTACTTTTTGCTTGTCTGTTCTCCTTCAGTAGTTTTAGGGATAGTAAGTAAAGATTTTTTTCTTCCTCTCCAGTCATTACTAAACCTTGAGATTTCATTGAACTGTTCTGCTAAAAAGCTGGAACACTGTCATTAAAATTGGCTCTACTTGGAAATCTCAAAGCATATATTTCAGTGAATATGAAATTTCCTGAGCTAAATTTTGCTTGGCTATACCCAAGTGATCTTGTAAGCATGCAGACTATACAGGTCTTTAAAATGTGGGCTATAAATAAATAAGTGAAACTACTTTTAGATGTTTTTGTTGAAAAGATTTCTGCATATATCACATATGGACCTATTGTTTCATTTTTCAAGTTCTGTCCTGTTTCTACAATTAAAATTAAAGCCAATTATCCTTCTTCATTTTTCTCTCCATCTTGTCTATTTCCAAATTCATCTGTTTTGCTTGTTTATGTCATCCTTGTTGTCTTGTCATAGAAAGAATTTGTAGGTTTTATATATCTTTCAATATTTTTATTTTTTAAATCATTCTAATGATTTACATTTTTTTCACTTCAGGCTAATATTCACAATATGCTAAACAGCATTTATCCATCTGGAAAGAGATGGCCAAAGTAAACCATATGACCTTCATTAATGTGAACTGATGGAAGGTGCCATGTTTTTACACCATGCCAAGAAATTATATACCCACATGTTCCCTTAAGGAAAGTCACTATGTCAATAACCTAATAAGCCAGGCTTACAAAAAATTTTAATCTGAATAGTCACTGAGTGGTTTACAATCTGTACACCTCACATAAAGAAGTACTTTCCTTAGTTGTAATATTGTCTGCCATAAGTAAGTTTTATTGTCTAGGATGGCACGTGTTCATATTCCATAAATTACTGTAAGTAAAATGAAGTAACCAGATTTAAAATTAAAAAAAAAAAAGTCTAACAGATAAATAATAATAAGGGACATAAATTATAACGGACATAAATTATTACTTGCTTTTAAAGGAATTGATAAGTTAAGCATATGTATGTGCTTCACTGCACCAGGCCATGTTATGCTCAGCCCTAAAGAAAAAAAATTGTCTTGCAAGTCATTTTGTGCTTACACAGGTTCCCATCACAGCTGAAGTACATCACAGCTCTGAGCAGTGCCACTGAAAGTTCAGACTGGTCCTATTTTAAATTCCATCTTGCCTTCTTTAAGCATCTGTTTACTTCCATACTCTCTGCGTTCTTCCCAGTTGTAGCAGCTGTTTTTTCTCTCTGCTCTCTAACTCCTATTGTATATCTCACATTAATTTAAAGGAATATAGGTCTGTAGTCTTCAACTCTTTTTAAAAAAGCCTCTTTATCTTTTTCCAGAGTAAGAAAATTAATGAATATTCCAGCAAAAAATGGTCTAAAGTAAATTATTCTGAAATATTAAAAGTTCAGAGAATGAATGCTTAAAAATACATCATACTATGAAA
>JAOXNG010000026.1:73152657-73171699 GCA_028566535.1 Scolopax minor | reverse complement strand
AGTAGAAAGAAAATAAATCAGGGTCAATATCACATCTTCTACTTCAATAAAGAAAAAAATAAAGATACTTACAAAATATAGGTTTTATCTTCTTAATAAATGCAATAAACTAAGTTATTCTTTTGATTATCATCCAACACAAAATGTATTTGTCAGTCAATATATTATCTAGTCAAGATTATTTATGTCCTATGAAAATCTTCCAATCTGGAATTATCCAAATTCTTTTTTTGTAGTGATTCCCAGGCTTCCTGGAACACAAACCACTGTCAATCCTTCATGTAAAATATTTAATTGAGAAAAATAAACAAAGTTGATAATGGCACCAGCAACAGACATGGACCATTTGTATCACAGCCTTCACAATTTGGGAGCCATGGTTCCATGCCACGGCTGTGGCAACAATAGAAATATGCGATTCTGAAAGCATGAATTCCACAAACCATTAACTAGAAAACAACAGTGTTTTATAACAATAACTAATTAAGCATGAAAGCAGCACTGCAAAATGCCTTTATTCTAATTTTAGCAATGGGGAAACTGAGGCACAACAAGGTTAAGTGACTTGTCCATAGCACACCCATGGCAGCATCAGGATTACAGCCAAGGACACCGATTCCCAGCTCTGTGCTCAGTTCTGTACACTATTCCACTTTTGCAGGGTTAGCAGCCAACACATATTTGTATACATGGAGAGCACGAAAAATTTCTCAAAGTAGTTGCTTTCCAAAAAGCTGCAAACAGACTCAAACATAAAAGAGAGGTTCTAACACCTACTTTATTGTACTATACACGATGAGATGTCCTTCACTAGAAATAAAGTAAAAATTAACTGGTATTATAAAGTGTGCTTATGCATTAGGATAAAAACCAGTGCCACCTTATTTTTACAACTATAACTTGTATTTTGATTAAGGGATGAAAAAAGTTTCTATTTACCATATTTAAACATAAAAGTGAGCAAGAGGGAGATCTGGGGCATGCTTTGCTTTTGTTTATTATTCAGGCATTTTACTGCAAAAGTCCTGAAGTCAAGCATGTTCGTCAATGTCCCCTCCTTTAAATTTCCTAATGAATCCAAATACTTATCAGTAATTACCTTTACATATTGGAAATCCTCCCCACCAGCAATCTCTGCTTAAACAGCTGATGAGCAGACAGAAAAGATTAAGCCTGTGCCTCTTACCCAGCTCCTCCCTTCACTGACTAAATGATAGATTCATTTAACCTCCTCTACTTATACACATAGTATTAAATATACAACTTCCTAAATTTTAACTAATAGAAATAATAAATAGAATTCCAAACATCATAAATAGCAGCTTTCTTTAATAGTTTTCAAAGCATTTGTAAAGGACGCAAGCATTAAAAAGGAATTGCTTGTTTCAATTTCATATGTAGAAATACATTTGGCAATATAAATAAAAATTTTTTTTCTTCAAATCCAAGAGTTTTCAATAGCATTCTTAATTTTAAAAGATAATAAATGTAGCAAAGGTTTCTGTAGATTCGAGGCCTGTGACAGCTTTCTGTCAGTACTTTTTAAATCTGAAGAGTGATCAAGCTAGAAAGAGTTACAACCATTGAGTTTTACTACCTTAATTAATGCTTGGTACAAAACCACGCTGTACCCCAATTGAAAACATTTAAATATTCTCTTTTTTGGCTATGCTTTATGGTAAACGGACCAAAAAAGTAAAATGTTAAAGCTTCCAAATGAAATTTCATGTAGAGCCAAATAAACATGACAGATAAAGAAGATTCTAACAAATAAAAGCAATGTCTATTGTCTAAGGTCTGGCTTGTTTTTCTTCACAGTTTCAATTTGAAATGTTTAAGTGCAATTTATTTCATTTGCATTATGGTGGAAGGAATACCAGGGAACCATGGTAACTTTAAAGTAATTTAAATTCCTTAGAAGATTTCATTTCAGCTACAGCTAACTAAATTAAAAAGGATTTATTTAGCAAACTGCAGATATCATCTAGGGTTTCATATTTGTCATTGCAATAAATTATACAGTTAAGCAAAAACCATAAAAGGCCACTTCTTGTTGTCATTTTGTTCTATACTGATAAATGTAAACGTTGGCACAGAATATATATATTGAACATATTCAAATGGGCCATAACTGTTAATAAATTTCTTAATGAATAAATAAATCTTTTAAATTGTTTGGTCTGCAATGCTTAGATACATTCATGCAAACACAGATCATCAGTGACAGATCAGAACTGGTCTGTGTGTGACTATGAATAGCTTTGTCTAATTTAATGCACCTTCTTTTGCAATTCTTCCACTTACTCCTTACTGTAGCAAACAGATTTAGCTGTCAGATTATAGTGTTTAAATATCTAAAGCTATCATGTAGCCATGTATCTTTATAGGTCCTTTTTTTTTTTTCTGTGAGAATCACCAAACGACTTATTTAGTAAGCTTCTTAACATTCCATTGACTTTATCACACTGAAGACTGAAATGCAGGCAAAATTAATTTTCTTCAACAGTTTTGTTCATGGGAGAAGAGAATGCTTCTTTCTGTTTGGCTGCTTGAGTCTTGCTTCTTGGATACAGAAGAACAACGTTGGCATAAACTGCTGTCTTAGGCTTATAACCTCATCCAGCTGGCATCCAGAGGCTATAAATGTCAAGGTGTCACTCAAAGTGATGAACTTAATAAGCACATACCAGGGATGATATTAGCTCTAATATTGCCAGTGAATTCAGGTTGTTATGAACGTTTTTGTGGACTTGAAATCCTTAGCCAAAAAAAAAAAAAAAAGGAACGCCAAATACAGTCTATAAACACGTGTAAATAATAGCCATTGGCCCTCAAAGATATCTGTATATTAACCCCATTAAGCAGTTATACCTTTTATATCTGCATGATGAAATGGAGCTGACAGATTCCCTTATTTTATGTGTAGAGCTTAAAGCATTTTTTTCTTCATTATTCTCCATTTTAGATCTGAAGAAAAAGTGTTATGTAAGCCATTAGTAAAAGGAAACACACTTTTCAAAATATTTAGATTTAAATTTAACTTACATTTCAGTTAAACATATAATTACTTAACAAACCAATTAGATATGATTCAAAATAAAATATGTAAAATGCACTTTTACCTTCAGCCCTTACATGAATCATGATTTCTTGTCTGAAACAAAAACACAGTTTTATAAGAACCAGTGTCAAAAAAAGGCATCAAAAAAAAAATTCACACTGGATGTTAAGTAGACTTTTTAGCACCAGGTAATACTGGTGTTACTTCCAAAACTGATTATTTTAATACATTAACTTGTGTTAGACAATTACTGCATCTCAGTTTTTTCAACATACAAGCTAAACTACATTTATATATTTTAAAATCACTTTTATATGGAATATATAGTTTAATAAAATATAAATGCATTTAAAAGTGTATACATATGCCTACAAATATGAAGCTTATATAATTTAGACAAAAATTTTCATATTTAATATTTTTTTAGTCCTTAAAAAAATTAATTATCTGAAGTTTCTTTCATCTGCCAATCTTTTGATTCAACAGATGATGTAACACGCATTAAACACCAATGATGTTTATACAAGTGATAATTACCACAAATTAGAGATGTACCTTAATGCTGAAGGAATTTAAATTTAGGTTTTACTAAAAACTAGCACTGTATGTTCTTAATATTTATGCATAGTCAAAGGGAGAACTGTAAATTATTTTATTTTTTTTAATGGCAGGTCAAAATTCTTTCACTTGCAGAGCATTACAGTCCATTATGAGAATTTACATGGCAGTGAAGTCTGGCCTCCACAGAGTTTTATGTTGCTCTCTGTAAAGAAACAACATCTTAAACCCAATCCTTACCATACTTATAATTGCATTTAAATATTGTGCTAGTTGGTGACTTGGTGCACAGATCACACTCCTGTAACGTGCACCTCCTGCTTATGCTTTTATTTTTTTTCTTCTGCTTCATTTTAGCCTCCTTTTGATGGTAACTATATTCTGGAGCACTAGACACCAATAAACATCATCAGGGCAGCAAATAGACAGTCCGGTTTCATCTACAGGGCACTGCATCCCACCGGTGATTTTACATCCATCAGGCCAGTTCAACTCAGTTCATCAGCTGGGCGCCGAAAATCCATTTGCAAATGCACATCCAGGCTTACGTGCCTCAGAGACTGCCCAGAGGGTATCTAGATGACTGATTACAAGAAACGAAGTGGAACACAAAGTTACTTTTATATTCTGAATAAAAATATCATCTCTGTGGCTTGACAGCTGAACGTTATCCAGCCAACCAAAACTATGTGCTCATTCACTGTCTCTGCTATTAGATTATCACCGCCACTACGCCTTTGAAAAGCACTACACACATCTTTCATTTTCTCTGCTCCTGAATAAACAAACTCCTGATAGATGAAATCCCTGCTGATCCGCTAACACAAGGGGCCAGACACAGAAGGCTGGGAAAAGGAAAGCTTTAGACTTGAATAAGAAATGCCTCAGCTACATCACGACACAGTGACCAAAACTCCTTTTAATAGAATCAAATTATGTGATTTCTAAAATGTACTCTGAGTATAAGTAGCAAACATCCTATTGCCACATAATAGCCAATCTCTCTTTTAAAGACAAAAAGCTGGTACTATGTGTTTAATTATACAACAAGGCTATTTTAACTTCTGTCTGGAATTATTTTTTTTAAATTACATTTCTGCTGTGGGTTTCATATGCAAATACATGCATAAGTAGAGTAGACACTAGACAAATTTGTTACAGCAACTGAGAAACAAGAGAGCAACCTGATTAACACACATTGAATGAAAAGAAAGAAAATATTCAGTAGAGGGTAAGCGAAGGAAACAACTAGTAATGCAATAACTTGGGAGTAAATTAATTTATATTATAAACATTTATAATTTATGTTCAAGCTTCTTTTTGCCAAAATCTATGTGGAACTTTTGCTCTGTGACTAGATATGAGATTGACACTGTCTGTTGTGTCCTATGTTCCAACAGGTCAAACTACTTGGGTTACACCTCATTATTGGTATTAGTGATATAACAAATGGGAAAACAATGTCCCTAGCAAAGTTTTCAAATTATTTTATGCAATCATCAGGCAGTAGTTCTCAATATATACAATCTACAATAGCCCAGAAGATAAGTAGATATTATTTCAGAAAAGAATACTATGATAATTGATTTTATTGGTGAGGAGGATGTAGACGATACTTCTTCATGTTCCAATATGCACATGATTGTCCTCCTCTCTACAACTGTTAAAGATCTTTGGTGATTTCATACTTCACAGTTCTAACCATTTCCCAATGAAGCCCTGCACATTCTAATACCATGTAAACAAAGTACTGCCCACCTTAGATTAGGAAAATGCAAGTTTATACATTGCTCATTTGAGAGTACCACTATATTTAACAGAGCATTAATATTGTATTGAAATAATCATATAAAAAATAACGTGCACTTTCTATAAAACAACAAAAATGAAAGGTGTAATTTGTCCTGTTATACTTGATTTATTACTATACAGTAAGGAGAAGTGAAATACAAGGTAAGATATACTTTTATTGTGCCTGTTTTGGAGTTTATGGGTTTATGTTCACAACATAAAAGGTACAGCATCTCATTTAAGAAAGACCTTCACTTCAGCTAAATGTCCATCCTAAATCAGAGGTGAATTAAAGACAGTTATTTGGGGAAAAAATTGACTTTACCCAATTAAGAAAAAATATAAATCTCACCTACCTCTACTTGTTGCTGATACACATTATTAACATAAATTCAGCAGATCCAGATCTTGCAATCAAGTTTGGATTTCTTCTGGGAAGACACACTTCTGTTTGACAGAAGTTATCAGATCAAATACAAGGACAAGTTGGTGAAATGTAATGACCTGAGATATACAGACAGTCAGGCTATATGATCTAATGGTCCCTCCTGGCTTCAGATTCTATAAAAATCTATTAATCTTTTATACCCAAGGCTAGTGCAAGTGCAGCCATTAGACCAAGATTTATTTGCAACAGACCACCACAGGGGAAATCTAAAATTTATTTGAAATGACCTTCCAATTCTGAGGTTCAATTTGTCCACTATCGCATGTCTTTTAACCTCTAGACATGTCTTCCTTAGTCCAAAAGAGGATCTCAGGAGGCAGAAGCAGGCAAAGACAACAAATACTAATTTTTATACCAAGAAATGCTTTCAGTTCCCTCTGGGCTAGCAATAAAACAGGCAACTAGGATCGATTCAGTGTCCAGCTCTTAATATCATAGCAAGACAAATCTTTCATGCTCAGGTGAGTATCGGGGCAGAAGGGGATTACCAGTGGATGAGTTTGATGTAAGCAAAGTGTCATCCATAATGTTCCACACAGGCAAATTCTGTTCAAATACACTTGTTCCATCTGCAAATAATAATAAAAAAAATTAAAAATAAAAATAAAAAATCAGCATCTTTTTGGTTTAAATGAATCTGAACCACTTTATTAAAAGTTTCTGCTAGCCAAATACATTTATGTCAGTAATTTTAGATTCTAATTAGTTGGGTATGCTGCCAATAACTTACACACATTGAAGAAAGTCTATGGCAAATCCTTAAGTCTTTTGCCATACATTGGTATGATGAGACACTATATGAAGGCTCAGCTTATTTTTCTTTGAGAAGAGGATTAAATGTTACATTGTGAGCAGATCTGACAGAAAGGAGCTAACTGAGGGATTGGGGTTTTATTTTTTCTCTACTCTTCCCTTGTGACTGTTTTAAAAGTGATTTTGTGAAACATTGTCATAGTAGTCAGTAATTCAGTAACAATGAAAGTGTCTAAGTTAAAGTAGCACATTCTACATTACATGATATTCACACATGACATAAAGTAAATACATTGAGTATTTACTTTAGAGTAGATCTGCATTGACAAAGCAACAAAATAAAGCTTTTCTTATAGTGGAGAAAGCTTACATTGCAAAATATTTAATTCTTTCTCTCAGGTCAACTGCTACTCTGCATTGGTTGTAGAAGTGAGGGACACAGTGCAGAGGGATGGGATGCACCATATAAAGCCCCAAAACTTACCTTTCTGCAAACAACTCATAGCAGAGCATGCACAGATGCCCACAGAAAGCTTGTACATCTGGTTAACTGAAATAGCTGTTACAATAAAGTCCTGCCACTGCACTGCTATCTATCTTGATGGTAAGGAAGGTGGGAGGAGGCATTAACTCCAGGGTTTCTTGGATTTATGTATCTAACTTCCAGCATTCAGTCTGAAAAAGCGAGACTGTAAAAGTCAGTGCTAGGGAGGGGATTAGTTCTTCTTTTACTTCTCTAAATCACAGTCTCACACTATCAAGCTGCTGTTGCTTCCAGCCAGGCAGCACTCCATCTATTCAACAGCTGAGGTGATTCAGCTCCAGATGGCTATCTCTTAGGTAGCTTTAGGGAAAAATCAGCAATAAACTCTCGGTCCTGGTGATGAGTTTGCCTCATTTCACATTTCCAAAGACAACTTTCCAGGTGGAAGCAGTGAACGTGGAAGTTTTTAAAGTGTAAGCTAAGAAACTTCTCTTTGATCCTTCACGCCCTAAGTGAGGACCATGACTCTGGATGTCTTGATGACACTGAAGGAGTACCAGTTTTGCTGTAAGACAGGTGAGAAGAATCATCAAACAAGCAACTTGCAGGATGAAGCAGAACGTCTTGTTCCTTCTTTTTTTCAGATATTAGTGAAGTGAAACACACTTGAAGTTAAGATCAGGCCAACACATCTTAACTACATTAAATAACATCTGTTTTATTTATATGCATGTCATTTATTTTTCATCATTTCTGACACAGCCTGTAATACAGCAAATTTTATGCAACATACAGGAAAGCACATATATCCAGAAAGAATATTACCCAGGCAAAATGTTTCATTGATTTCACATTCTGTGTGCAAAGCAGGGGTAAAGCAGCAGAGACTTTTTACTTTCAAATTCCCCTTGTTCAAGTGAGAAAAGTTGATAAGCAGCAGAGCTTGTATTACCACATTTGATTTAACAAAGACAAAGGATTCAACAACAGCAAATAAATGCTCCTAAAGCATGATTACCAGAAGAATATGACTTTGGGTTTTTTTATGACTTAACTGTGAAATCTTTGTTTACCTTTCTAATCATTTGTTCAGGCTCTGGTCTTTCTTCTCTGTCTGCTACTTGTTCAGAAACCTCTTTCACTCTTTTGATACTTTAAATATTTCCTCTGCCTACATCTCTCTTTTTATGTCTTCCTGCTTCTTAGAGCCTTTCTGAGTTTCCTTCATTCCTTCTTCTTCCATTCTCATACAAGACTTTTCCCATCATACTGACCATTACAGACAGAAGAAACATCCTGTGCAAAGAAACTCCTGGAAAAAGCAGTGTTTCTTAACACAGATACTGGACTGACTGTGAAATTGTTTTCAGAAAAGGAATTTATTTCCATTTGTCACACACAAGGCATATACTGCTGTATGCCAGGTATATGAAAGGATGGATGGCTCATGTCATGGACTGTGAAATAGGTTGTGTCATTGCCCTGAAGCTGGTGTTTTTGAAAACAGTGCCACCAAAGGCAGCACCCTGCTGATGTGCCTGTGAGGATGGGCATTCCTGCAGATGCAGGGATCATTCCTGCCTGAACTGCCACCTGTATATCCTCAAATGTATTACATTGTAATATATTCTGTTTGCTAGCCTGCTTCATTTTATGTTCTCTGACTGAAAGTCCCTGGAGATTTTGTTTATAACCAAACTATCTAATGTAGAGCATAGTATTCATTCTCTGCCTAAAGGATCTGGATTTATAAACATTGAATGTGAATTGAATTGAATGTGAAAATCAAAGTGTCAAGCCACTGATTTAATCAGCCATAAACACGTGTTTACATATACGCATAAATATATATATGCATATAAATATAGATTCATATATTAGCCTTCAAAAATTTAACATTCCACTCTGACAGCAAAGTCTGACCTCACATATATACAATAGCACTCCTTACACTGAGGAATCAAGATATATACATCTTTCAGAAGAATTTTTCCTATAAAGCATTTCCCACTCTGTTTTCATACAAGATTAGACAGTTAAGTCAATAGTCTATGATAACTTCTTTTAAATGTATGTATTTTATAAACAAACTAATACAGAATATTAAACTATGATTAACCACATCCAGTTGCATTGTTTGAAGTTAAAATGAATGATATTTCAACAGGGTAATTATATCCAATGCTATTTAACAAACTGGTTCAACATTTCAGTTCTTTTTCTTGATATGTCAATAGAAATAATGTGTTTCCAAACAAGAAGAAGCTTCATTTTGCATGTAGATGTGTATTTACCAAGTTCTTTGTGCTCATGATATTACTGGGATTAACATGAAGCAGCAAGATATCAGTAAATCATAGGCACTCAGCTACAGAATTCCTCTAAAACACTATGCATTTATAAATGTTATGAAAGTGAATCGCAACAGATTTTTTCAATGAAGCACAGAGCTTTTACCTTTGAAAAACCTTTATTCATAAATCTGAGTTTCCAGCTCTGATGTGTGTGTTAGACCACATACAAAGTACTGTTTTGCCTCAGAGCCCCCCAGTCAAAAAAGATATAAATAAAAGGGAGTGAGTTGAGGAACTGAAGTTGATTGGGGGCTGAAGTGCCCACCCTGTGAGCTGAGGCTGCAACATGGGCTAGTTTGGCCTAGAGACAATTTGGCTTCATGGGGGATATAAGAGCAGACCCCCATACCTATAGGGTGGCTATTGAGAACATTGAGTCAGGTTCTTCACATTGGTGCATGTTGGCAAGAGTACTGGTTTTCTCTTTCATTTCATCAACACTATTGTTTCCTTTTTTTTTTCAATCATATTTATGAAGTGACAGAGAAAGCTGAAAAAGTTTTATTCAGAACAAACATAGAAACAGTGAATTGTGCAAAAAGGATCTTTGTATAGAGGAAGCAGTGGTAGATATAGAAAGAAAGGAGAGACATGGCTTCTTGGGAGAAGGGAAAATATTCACAGAAATGTCTACGTGATTATGAGGTTTCCCTCAAAGTTGTAAGTCTGGATTCGTCTGAGACTTGCTAGTCCCAAGCCATTTGTTTGTTATCATCAACTGTCAGCATATGAGCAACTGTTAGTACTTTTCTTTCCATACTCCAATTTGCTGCCAAATCCTCAATAAATTTATTTTCTGTTTGAGCTTTGCATATTTAACTTTTGCTATCTATACCTTGTTAAGTCTTGTGCTCTCATTTGTGGCACTCAGTACGTGTTGAAAATTGAATCTGTATCCAGTGCACCTCGCTTTCTTGAAATATATTTCTTTGAAGGATTTATACTTTTTGTATGGTTTGTGGGTTGTGTTGTTAGGTTGTTTTGGTTTTTTTTATTCACTGAAGCAAACTATGAATCAGGCTAGAAATGAAAAAAAAAAAAAAAGAATAAATCTCAACCCCACAGAAAGTACTAAGGTGTTATGCAACATACAGGAATACTAATCATGGTGTTTTCAAACATTCTTGATCAGATTTCCAGTATTGAGCTAAGACCAAAATAGAAATGAAAAATACAACTATCTTCCTATACAGCCATCATCCTTCATGGGTTTAGAAGTCCCTTGTGACACTTAAAATATCCAGACAACATTGATGCTAATAGCAGTATGATAATTTACACCTTTGGGACCTGTACCAGGAGATGCAAGGAGGAATACTGCTGGCTACCCTTTTCTTCTCTTTAACTTCTGATTTGCTCCTACTACTTTACTTACCTATGCATAAAAAATATGTAGTCTATCTTATCTTAAAAAGAACAGGCACACATTTCACTGTCTTTAATTTGTTTCATTTTCAGCTCTAATTTCAGTGAATATGCTGTAGCACTGAATAGTTTTCTTTCTTCTAGATCCATCTGGACTACATACAGGCTAGTTTTACCCGGGGAGCCCACTCACCGCGGGTGTTGTTGCTGTTGGTGTGTTCAGCCTGGTTTGCTGAGGTGGTTCTAATGCTTCGTAACCAAAACCTCTAGGGGCACCCCATAAAACCCCAGCAGTTTGGGTAATGAAGAAGCTGGATTCAGATGCCAGCTGAGTTCTTCAGGTGGGTTCAGGAAAACCTGAGCCAAGCGAGAGAGGAGTGATGCTGCATTCAGATTAACCAGCTGAAAGGCAGCTTTTGAGAAGTGAAAAAAAGCTGGGTTTTTTTCTTTTCCAATTTGTTTACAAATCTATAAGTATTTTCATCAATGTGTTTGCATTCCCACTGATGTTTTTCCATAATTATTGACATGACCCAAATCTTGTTCCTACCAGTAGCAACAAAAAAAAAAAAAAGCTCTGAAATCTGCTTCTGGGCATGTGCTGCATAACAAAAATTAACTTAAGTTCCTGTTAAAAGAACTGTTTCCTCAGTGTTATACCAGTTAGCCTTTTATTCTCCAGCCAGCAGTAGTGATTATTAGATAATATCATCGCTCAGAACAGCACTAAGTGATTCTAACAATGCTGCCAGCATTGGCTTTGCCAACTCTTTCACAAAGATCACTGGAAAAAATATATATTCTTTATCACTCCCAGATTATCACTGCTACTAGTACCTGGTTTTTTCTTTGAATGCAACTTGGTTTAGGCACCCATTATAAGACATCTTCAGACATACTCAAAAGACTGGATGTTAATTTTCATCGCAATAATTTCAGAAACATTTGTTTAATGAAAAAAATGCACAATAGCAAAAGCATTCCCATAATTGCTTGAAAATATGCGTATACAAAACCTGTTCAAGCTTTTTTTAATTTTATGCTCTTGATTACAGTAGTCCCTTTGATCCAATTCTATAACTTGATGTTATTAATGAGTTCCCTTTTAAGGAAGTTATGTAATAAGCTTGATATTTTCAGTCCTACAATTTTGTCAGTAACTGTGAATACTTTTCAGCTGTATTAACTGACTGTGTCATAAAAGCTTTTTTTTTTCTATAGTCATAAATCCAATTCATTTTTTTTTTTTAGTTTATTGAAGAAAAAAACATTTTTTCTTCTATTTTTTGTTTGCACATGCAGGCAAATCTGTATCACGTTACTGTGGGAAAGAGAGCAGATGAAGTCACCTCTGTTTCCTTTGTGTCATTAAGAGCAGCAGCAGCAGTGAGGCTTCCCAGTGAGTGGATCTGTTTGGCTGCAACAGAACCAAAGTTTCAAAGGAAATGAGGTCCAAGGGGAAATGTAAAGGTAACAGAGGTTTATGCCTCACCTTAGTTAGCAACAATTAAAATTAAAAGATAGCATAGCGCAGAACTCGGAGCAGTTTCCTGAAAACCTGACATCAGACCAAAAAAAGAAAAATCTTTTTTTTCCCTAAATATTTAGCAAGCATTTCAGCTAAATACATGACAACAAAGGTAAAAAGAATTTTAAAATATTCTTTTTTTGGTCTGATTAAGTCTCTTTTCTCCTCTCAGTTATTTTGGCTCCACCATTATACAATTTCCAACTGTTCACAGCCTGAAAGAGGTCATGAAGATGGAGGATGAGCAGCAAAAGTGTGAATTCTTAATGAAAAATTTCATATTATGATTAGTTATTACAAAGTTTTTTTGGCTGTTTTTGGTTTTTTTGTTTTTTTGTTTTTTGTTTTTATGAAGAAGTTTCTTTTTCAGGTCATCTTTAAAACTTTCTAGAAGTTAGTGTTTCTTATATGTATCTTACAGCTCTTTGAAACTGCTTTGTGACAAGAAAAGGAACTGAGCTCTTTTAATAATGGCATGTTATTAAAATACTAATGATTTTGCTATTTAAAAGTGAGCTTTAACGATTATAACACTCCTCTTTGATCAGCAGAAAATGGTGACTAATCTGAGAGGAAAAAGAAAAACTTTTAAGACTCAGGGATGTCTCCCAAGCCTTGTGGCTGCTATAAAAGCTCAGAGAGAAGGGAGTAAAAAGAGAATAAAAAAGGCAGCAGACAGTAAGTGCAGATGTTTTATTTTTATCCTGAAAAACTCCCCTGTCTAAATAACAATGAAGCAAATAAAGAAAAATATATACTGGCTTGACCTTCCCTGCTTTTTCCATTCCTGCTCTCTTCCTCCCCTGTTAGAAACGCAATCTCCTCATTGATAACAAATTCCTCGACTTTCTCTGCCTCTTCCTTGCTTGAGAAATCACTCAAAATCCAATTGCCATTTATCGTGCTGTCAGGGCGTTGTGCCAGGTCAGGCCAAAGGCTTTTTCTTCCTCGACTGATTACCTGAGCAATCCCTTGGGCATCACCCCATTTCTGGCTGCTGTCTAACAACAGGCCAGAGGCAAAAGGCCATTCCTCTCCACAGCCCAACATGGGGAAACCCTTCACTGGTCAGGTGAAATGGGAAAAACAATTCAAATCAAGGATTTCTAATTAAAAAAAATGAAAGGAGGAAAGGAAGGGAGGAAGAAAGAAAGGGAGGAAGGAAGGCAGGAAGGAAGATAAAGATATTTTTAATACCCTCACTACGGTCCAAAATCTTGAGGTCCATAGCCCAATGTGCTGTCACAGCCCGCAGTGCTACCCAGCTCTGCTCCTCTCCTGGTCCCAGAGTGGCACCCACCCTCTCTCACCCTCTGAATGTAGAGAGGGGTCTGCAGGAAAGCCAAAATGCCTCCCAGTGTCACCCAGGACCCCACTTTACTCTGCAAGTGTGTTTTGTTACCCATCCGTTTACCTTATATCATGATTAAGTCAGATAAAAGGTAAATGCAAACTCTATTCATTGTGTCTAAATTAACCTCTTTTTGAAAGATAGAGGTACAGGAAAGAAAAGAAAAAAATAAATACTTTCAGTAAAGTTGATTCAGAAAGTTCTCTCTCCACCTCCTCATCAGCTGACTTGCTCTTTTCTCACTATGGCAGGTTTCTCAATACAGGATTTCAGGGTTGGCCTCAGGCACTGTCTAGTCAGATGCTCCAGCAAAGACTTTGCCCATGCAAAAGTTTCTCTAAGCTTTTTTCTAACATCCTACCTAAGAAGAATAGCTCTCACTGCCTTATAAGTATTTCCATGCTGCCAAATAGGTTGAATTGTCAGCCCCAAACACCTTCTATTTATACCTTCACATAAGAAAAAGAAAGAAAGAAAAGAAAATTTCTTTGACTTGTTAAGGCTTGTTTTCCATCTTCTGGGATGGCTTCTCCATACCCCATAGAGAATGCAAGTGGCCATACCATCAGCCTGGTTAGGAAGGAGAGCAAGATCAAAAGAGCTCTGATTTTTAAATAGTAAAAGACCATTTACATATAAAATCTGAGCAAAGGAAAAGAGGTAAATTTCTCCCTGCACTGAAGGGGTACATCAGTGCCAAAGGGAGAGGACATTTTATTTGTACAGTTACATGGGAGCAGCTGAAAGAGGACACACGCAAGCAGGAGGGTAAATTTGGAACAATCAAAAAACAGGATGAAAGCCATCACATATAGATTACTCTAGCAATGCTGAGCAATTGTAAATCCCTCTAAATGCTCTCTGCACCATCTAAATGTAAGCTTATTTCATAGAGCATAAATGGGAGTTTGTAGTTCAAGTTTCTTGTTAGCTGCAGATATGAGTATTAAAGTTACAAGAAATAATCACAGAACAGCACTACATTTTGCCATACTCTACTATCTGTATAGGGAATTTTCATTTGAAAACCCAAGGTAAATACACCCCCCTCTTTCTTCTAAGAGAAAACAGAATATACACATTAAGATAGACACACTGAAACGTTTGAACTAATCCATAAATTTGCACTAAAACCGTTAAATAGACAAGGGCTTAAGTTTAACAGAAGCCAAAACATAAAGATATAGAAATGCACAATGAGGATTCACAAACATCAATGTTAACACACACCTGCAGCACTGAAATGACAAGAAAACCTCACATTTTAAGATGTTAGTCCAAATAAATCCAGAATTAGAAACATTAAATTATAACCTGAAGACACACATTTGTTAAATTCACCATTCACGTACTAAAAATTTTACACCTAGTCATTTAGAAATTGAGATTTCAAATTTTGGGAAGATTGCTGTCAATCTCCAAAGCAAAGATCAAAACTGAGTCCATTAGGAAAAAAAAAAAAAAAAAAAAAAGAAAGCATTTTCCCCTATGCTTAACACTGCAAGAATGCATAATTTTTGTCAGTGACACTGTGTACAAGCACAGAACACCTGGCATCAGTCGCCTTCAGAAAGACACCAATATTAAGTATGAAATAAAAATTTGAACCTGTAGCAGCAGAAGGTTCTTGAGTTCTAAGAGTAACAGAAGAAGACTTGGTGTCTTCAACTTTTTCTTCCTGAAAACTGGCATCCGCACTGAGTGGTGTGCTATGTGAGGTGTTTCCAGGAGATCCTTGTTCACTGAAACTTTGGTCAGATTCAAGAGGAATTTGTAACTGGACTAGAATGGAGGAAAAAATTTTAATTGAGTAAAACACACACAAAAGCATATTTCATAACACCAATACGTGCATTTATCGCATTAGAGACATTAGAGAGGAGACAAATTTCCATCCATGTTCAGATTGCTTGCTGTTGCATTAACACAAAATTAAGCTTTTACAACACAGCTACTTGTAACAACCCTCTACATTTAGAGCAACTTAGGAACACACAGGCTGCTAATCCTTTATAGCCTGAAACAGTACAGGTCACCTCAAACTATTATCAGAGCTTCCCAAGAAAGGGTAATGCAGTGTAGCACAGGGCAGAAAAAGGGATTATTACCTCCACCCAGACTAATATTAAAAGCACCCTGTTTGGCGTTTTTAGTGTTCAACAAGAGGATTAAATTCTAAGTTTAGCATTTGGGTTACTTCTTCAATTTAAAAGTGTTAAAACTTAAAACCAACCATGACATTCCTGTTATTTTACAAGCTGTGGAGCTCTCTTTTTACAAGGCCATTTGTCCCAGCCAGTTATCCCTCTACTGCTAAAGTTGCTCCCAGGAAATGCCAGGGTTACTGATGGAGAGCAAATCAAACGTAAAAGCCAATCACAGCAGCAGAAAGAGATATAAACTTCCCCCAAGTTTTCTTTGCACTGCTGATGGAATCAGGTTTTAATTGTAGATATAGAGCCTGCAGGCTACAGAAGTGAAAATACAATTGCCATGCCACCACAAATTCATAGAGTACCAGGAAGCTGCTTACCCTTCTCAGATTCCTTTTGGTTAGATACTGCATCTTTCAAAGGCTGAGTTTCTGTTGAAGTTGTGACATGATCTGTATTTATAATCTCATGGCTAATACTAGACGAGAGTCTTGAAGATCGTCTCCTGATCTGGTCTCTTTCAGGGTCATCTGAAGAGTTCTTCAATTTTTCCTGAGCTGGAACAGACAAACTCAATGGTGCCATGTTCCAAAATTACTAAACACCTCACAAGCAAACTTTAAGGATCTCTCCTCCCAGTGGCAGTTTGAAAGTATGTTTTTTTAAGGACTGCAGTTAAAAGCAAAAGCTGGTGATAAGACCTCTCTGTAAAAACTACAGTCATATTAACAGTTATAATTAAGCATAAAAATATAGCAAAAACCTATCCTATAGGTGTCTCAACTTATTCTTTGAGCACCAGATTTGAAGTAAGAATACAAATCAGTATCTCACTGGTGAAACTTCGCTTTAAATAGCAGCTGTCCCACAGACATAAATAACACCTGGAGTACAATTCAGACACACAAACCAGTTGGACCTGAAGCTGGATAACGTTATGTTATCCCTCCCTACAGAAGGGAAAGGCAGCCCTCTTCAGATCCTCATCTCCTTGTTCATGATGCTACTATAGAGAATCTAATTTTCTTTCCTCATCACCACCTTCAACTTCAACATCACTACACAGTATACTAAGATACAGCAGAAGCTATTAGATTGCAATGACATAAATAGTTACTTAGAATTAAAGTTTCTTTGCTAAGCAACGTGGGAGATCATCCATCTAGTAACTAAGGAGTTGCTACAACTAGAAAAATGCTTTTATAACCTACATATTGGAAGCAATATCATCACTGCCACTCCTATGTGTATGAACTTCTGCATCAAGACTCACACCTTGTGGCTCCTTTATTCATATCCAACTTCCCAGATTTAGGAGCAAATTTCAGCACAATGATGCTACATATGAATGGGCGATTTAAGAAAAACAGGTGCTGCATTTCAGCTGGGTCATGTATCACAGTTCAAGGTTAATACTACAGACTTTCTTTCTTCCTGCAGTTAAGCTTCAAGAACCTTTATGAACAAATACCATGAGAGTTGAATAGAAAAAAATACTCACACAAGTTTTTTTCAATCCTGGGACGCTTTGATGGAACTTCACCTCCTTTTGGTATTTTCCGACGTCTTAACTCCAAAGTTATGGGCTGCAGCGTCTGAGAACCTGGCTCTACGTATTTAGACAGAGAGCAAGAACTGAACAGCTGCAAAACTTTTTGAAACATAGTTCCCAAGACTCACAAGTTAAAATACTGGACTTGCGCAAGTACAGTTTCACCTGGCTACAGTCTACAGGGACTTAGCTCTTAATTCTAATTAGACACATTTTATAATATATGACGATTACTTGCCTAAATCTAACCTCTGACCAAACCACTGAAGCTCCAAACCCGACTAACAAGTATGCTCTCAGCTGTCCTAAACAAAGCTGAACAAAGATAAATTTATATATTTTAAGTTTCTAGAGACTTAGGCTGTGGAAGAGCAAGACTGTTCTTTTCAGTCCTTTAGGTAAATTTAGAAGGGTTCTGATACAATGGCCTAAACATTTATGTTTAGCTACATACCTGTTGGAGGTGTTACTGGCGGTCTTCCACGTTTTCGTTTAGTTTCTTTTGAGTTTTCCTGTGGACTCTTTATATTGTCATTCTCAGGCTTCTTCTCAATTTGTGTATCTACTGAATATTCCATATCATTCTCTGATATGTTCTCTTTATCTTCTTTTCCATTCTTAGATATATTCTTCTCTGAGATCTTGCCTTTTTCTGAAATGACTATTAATTTTCCTTCTTTATCAGGTTGCTTAACTCTTTTCTCAGACTTTAATGTCTTTTCATCCTTGTCTTTCTTTGCATTACCTGTTGCTTTCCTCTGTTCTTTAAATTTCTCCTGTTTTTCAGGAGAAGACGGAATTTCATTACCTCTTTCCTTAGGCTTAGCATTACTCACGATATTCTAGAATGAAGAGAACAACATGAAAATTAACTTATTACAATCTCAAAATCCTCCTCCACCTTTGTATTTAGCAGATTTACATCCTTGTCCAATGTTTCAACTGATAAAAGCATATACTCTATTGCAACCCACAAGTTAAAACTTAGAGACACCTAAACTGTTTAAGGACCTACACAGTTTCAATAGGACAGTTGAATGGATTCACGCTTTTCATACCTCCATGGTGTACCAGATTTGCTGTTTCTTTGTTCCCATGTCCAGATAAGGTCAATTCTACCTTGCACAGGACTACTTGCCTGAAGGGCAAAGGGCTCCAGGAAGGCTGGAGACTCTTCAAGAAGGAAATCTTAAAAGACCCAGGAGCAGGCCATCCCAATAAGGCGCAAGATTAAAAGGCAGGGAAAATGGCCAGCTTGGTTGAACAAGGAGCTTTTGATAGGACTTAGGGGAAAAAAGGAGGGTTTATCACCTTTGGAAGAAGGGACAGGAAACTCTGGAGAAGTACAGAGATCTTGTTAGGTTATACAGAGGAAAAATTAGGAGTACAAAAGCCCAGCTGGAACTCAACCTGGCAATTAATATAAGGGACAACAAAAATAGTTTGTACAAATGCATCAAGAAAAAGAGTCAGGGAGAATCTCCATCCCTTACTGAATGTGGGGGGAGAACACCACAACTAAGGACAAGGAGAAGGCTGAGATGCTTAATGCCTTGTTTGCTTCCATTTTCAATAGTCAGCACAGCTACACCCAGTGTTCAGCCTCCTGAATAAGGATGTAGAGCAGAATAGCCCCCTCCCCAC
>JAOXNG010000026.1:73116751-73129200 GCA_028566535.1 Scolopax minor | reverse complement strand
CCTGGCCTTGAACTCCTCCAGGGATGGGGCAGCCACAGCTTCTCTGGGCAACCTGGACTAGTGTCTCAACACCCTCACAGGAAAGAATTTCTTCCTCCTATCTAATCTAAATTCCTCTCTTTCCATTTAAAACTGCTACCCCTCATCCTGTGGCTAAATTTTCTGATCAAGAGTCCCTCCCCATTTCTTCTGCAACTTCTTTAAGTACTGGAAGGCCACTATAAGTTCTCCCTAGAGTCTTCTCTTCTCTAGGTTGAACAACCCCAACTTTCTCAGCCTGTCTTCATAGCAGAGGCGCTCCAGCACTCTGATCATCTTTTTGGCCATCCTCTGGACTTTCTCCAATGGGACCATGTCCTTATGTTGGGGACCCCAGAGCTGGACACAATGTTCCAGGTGGAGGTCTCACAAGAGTGGAGTGGAGGGGCATCATCCTGTGAATTTCCAGAAGCAACTTACAGAAAGATCTTTCATAGTAATGTAGGAAATAAATGCTGCTTAAACTCAAAGGGATTTGTGGTCATTATTGGCTTAGGTTTTAAATTGGATTTGGGTTTTTTTGGTTGTGTATCCAGTTCTCTTACACATGCTGCAAATTAATAAAATTTTAAAGACATTGAATATCAACAATAATACTTCAATATGTGTAACATTATTCTCTATTGTTACTGTCTCAGACTGTATGCATTTCCTGCTGTCCAAAGCTATTTTCATTTATCATAGAACTATAATCTAAACATTGACAAATAGTTTTGCTGAGGTTACACTTATTCATTGTGTATTCTCCAAGCTTACTGCCAATAGCCCACCAACTTTCCTTCTCTGTTTTATCAGTGTTAGATAAGATGCCCCTGGCTTTAAGATTTACTGAGGTTGTAATGAACTTGGCTCTAAATTACTTAAAATCATTAATCACTAACTTCCTCTTGTGATCCTATCTGGGATTGTGGACCTGCCTGGTATGTGGTCAAAGTTTATCTGTTGTATGTACCTGCTCTAAGTACACCTCTGAAGAGCTCTGGTGGTGCTCTGTGAAATGCAGGAAGATTACTACAGGGGACACAGTTGAGTGTGAGTCCAGCAATTGCTATTTGGTAAAACAAAGGACGATGTAAAAGAGTCTGTGGAAAAATAATCCCTTAGATGTTAAAAAATGACTGAATATACAAACGAATTCTAGGCTCATTGACAGTTTTCAGAGAGGAATAGGTTTGTTCAATTTGGTTTGCCTACCACCAAGAAAATCTCATTTTATAATATTCTCAGAATAATTTTTCTACAAACTTTCTCTATATACTATAGATATCATCAAATTCACATGTTGTAATATGAATATAAACACATTATAAACTTGAACCAAGGCATTCCTGTGAATTCATTCTTGGGTTACCTTTGCAATAAAAATTCAAAACTTCCACATTGGTCCACTATTGGAGTTATATAGTAGTTTGCTATATCAGAGTTTGCTTATTCTGATTTATTGCCTGAATGAGCCAATGTGGTACCTTCCAGCATGATTTTGACATGAAGTACTAATAAAAAAAAAATAGACAAATGTTTTTTTTACTAGATAAAGTAACATACTTGCACTCTTTACAGAGAGTAAAATCCTTTAATGCTGAAATTACTAAGGCAGAGTATTGCTTGTTTTGGTAAAATAAAATAAAATAAAATAAAATAAAATAAAATAAAATAATATAAATAACCAAAAGAGACAGAATATTGCTGCCTGGAAAAAGCAGGTCCTATGGGGATGGAAAAGGCCTCTGAACTTTTTATCTTTTTTATAATCAGACTGGAAGATGACCAGACTTGGCATTCTGGTCAGAATAGTAAACAGTAACTTGTAAAAGCACACTATTTACTTTCAGGATTCCCTTTTGTTGTTTGATGTGTGTTATTTCTTTTGCTGTCATTGTTCACAAATGCTAAAGATATGTACACATTGTAATTACAGATTTATCAATTTCTACAATTATGGGTCTGCACATTTCTCAAATAAATTGTTAAATACTAGCTTCACTGCCAGAATACTCATTCAATAGCTCAGTCTAGCAAACCACCAGTTAGGTTTGATTATAGAGAATAATTATATGGCATGAACATTGAAATTAGAAATGCATAATGTAAAATGTGATGATTATTTCTAACATGGGACTAAATTGAATAAAAAAGGCTCTAGTGATCTGGAACAGATCTTAGTGTTGTACGATCTGGGTTGGCCTTATCTTTTCACCATCTAGTAAAGCTTGAAAAAAGCTAATGCTCCGCTCACCTCTTTGCTAAAAATCAGCCAAAAAGTTACTTTTTACACACCAGATGCTGCTTCTTTTTATGTGAATACATAGCTATAGTAAGCAGAAGCAGATGCCAGCAGAGTTGAGAGCTGAATTATCTAACAGATATCTTAGCATTACAAAACAGCCTTATTGATATTTGAAGACAATACACAATCCAACAGAAAATTTGATCAAGTAAGTCCTGTTGCATTAGATTAGACACGGTTTTGATGAAAAATGCCAAATGCAAATACACAACAAATGTAAGGTTCTGAAATAAACTGAGAGGAGCTGGGGGTGTCCACTTTGCCTTTTGCCCTCTGCCATCTTTTTTCACTTTGTCATTCTGTCTGGATCTATCATAAATAAAATTAAAAAACTTAAGGCCATTAAATATGAACACTTTTAAGGTTAGTTCTGAATTTATACTGAGAGGAAAGAATAAAAAATTTTCAGCACAAAATGTAAAGGAATTATTCTAATTCTGATCAGCTGTTGCATTCTAACTTATTTCATATAGATGAATATAGATGAATATCATTTTGTATATCCTTTATTTCCATTTAAGTTAAATGTAAAAACAAGCAAGATAATTCAACTCCTTTTGCTAAGTATGGGATATAGACTTAAAGCACAAGCTTGAAAAAAATTATATACAGATATATCTGTATACCCTTACTCTTGAGAGTGATTTGCAGAAGTAAAAATGTCCATAAAAGCTTTTATAGGATGAGACCCTTTGGAAGCTTCCCAATTTTTTTTTTTCATAGCCACAGCCAGTAGTGCCACCTACAGTTAAGTTTGCTTGAGGCTTTCCATTAAAAAAACTTCAATTTTGGTTGCTTACAACCTGAAAAAGCTGATATTTCTGATAGAAATGATCTTTATCTTAGAATACTTATCAATATTATTGGTCTCACCACAAACAGTTCTACCGTTTCTGATGGGATGACAGGTGATGTATATACTTTCTTGCCATTGAGCAGCGGAAAAAAAATGAAAAAACCATAAACCCATAATTTTGTTGAAAACCTCCAGAGCTCCCCTGTTTCAGGCCAAATCTGAGGAGTCCAGTTTCAGTGAAGCACACTCTGAGAACTCTAGTGTGAAAATAATGAGGTGGATAGAGGAGGAAATTGAGTGAAAAATCAAAAGGCAACTGTAGAAGCCAAAGACTGAAATAGAGATGGAAGAAGAGACAACTAACACAAAAGGGTGAAACTGGAGAAATTTCTTTTAAGATACTCTTTTCCCTGAAACCTGCAATGTAGCATATGCTTTACAAATACTTTACTAAGACTGTTGTTATTTCCTTTCAGCAAATACACGTGAAACCTAAAACTAACAAATATGCCTGATCCACCCCTTTCAGTTTTGGCTCAGAGAAATGAGGACTTAGGCCTGTCTAAGAAAATGTAATTATTTACAGTGGCATAACTTCATAGCATGGGTGTAGATATTTCATTCCCACTGATAGAGCATTCTGGTTGGATTTTCATTAAAATTTAGGAAATTACAGCTGGAAATCTATGGCTGAAGGCCATAAAAAATCCAAAATTGATACTCAATATGTGGTGCCTGGTGTCCCTTCCTTGCTTCCAATTCTCCTCACCTACATGTGCATGTGTATTTCTCTAGGCTTCCATTCCCAATATTCAAATAGGACTCCAGACTACACAGCTTTTTAGTGTTGTGAAAACATTATGGCTGTTTCTCAAGACCGTATGTGCTATGGTGACTAGTGACAGAAGGCAAACACTTCTGCTTTTGAAAGCATGATATTTTCAGCAAAAAGTTTTAATTCACATTGAAAAGAGCCTTGTGACCACATTACCCTCTCTATATTGACAGGGAAGATGTTTGTGATTAGAGATTATATCATAAATGAGGCAGGAATATTATTTCTTCATTATTTTTCATGTTTGTCCTGATAAGCATATATTTAACAGTCTTACAAAAAACATTAGGAGGGCTCAGTAAAAACTTAACTACTCTGTAGCAATTTCAGAATAACATATTGAGGTAAATAAGACCTTAGTAGATTTATAAAATACAGTACTTCTAACTGAAAAGCGCCTTTTGAGTAGACTTAGTATATACATTTCATTTTGGAACTAAAAAACTATACCCTTTTCAATTAGCAATTCTTCCTTATGAGAAGTCTTCTAATTATTTTCTGCTATTGTTTTGGGTTTTTTTTTTTTTTGATGCTATGCATTCCTGTATATACATCCCTTTAAATTTCCCTTTAAATTGGAGAGGTAGGGGTTTGACAGGTGGCCTGTTAAGTGGATGAGGAATTGGGTGATGGTCACATCCAGAGGGTAGTGGTCAAGAGCTCAGTGTCCAGATGGAGATGACAACTGATGTCCCTCATGGGTACGTACTGGGACCAGTACTGTTCAATATCTTCATCAATGACATGGGCAGTGGGATTGAGTGCACCCTCAGCAAGTTTGCACATGACACCAAGTTGCGTGCTGCTGTTGACACATCTGAGGGACAGGATGCCAACCAGAGGGACCCGAACAGGCTCAAGAAGTGGAAGCATGTGAACATCATGAAATTCAGCTAGGCGAAGTGCAGGGTTCTGCTCTTGGGTCAGGTTCACCCCCAGTATCAATAGAGTCTGGGGGATGAAAGGATGGAGAGCAGGCCTGCTGAGAAGGACTTGGGAGTGCTGATGTATAAAAAGCTGGACATGAGCCAATAATGTGCATTTGAAGCCCAGAAAGCCTACTATACCCTGGGCTGCATCAAAAGCAGTGTGGCCAGCAGGCCAAGGGAGGTGATTCTGCCCCTCTGCTCCACTCTGGGGAGAACCCATTTGGAGTATTGTGTATAGCTCTGGGGCCCTCTGCACGGGAAAGACATGGACCTGTTGGAGTGGGAGTAACCTTGCTGAACTTTAAGCCAGAGCAAATTTTTGAACATGCATTTTAACATGTATTTTGGCAGCAAAAATGCATAAGAAAAAATAGCAACTGTGCTGTGTAGACATAAGTATAGATACCATACACATCTGAAAAATATACTTAAATCAAGTGAAAAAAATCTAAATGTATTTTTATATCATTATTATTTTTGGAATATAATGTCTGGTTAATGGCTAGTTGTTCAGAACATCTATATAACCATAGGAAACAAAAACAAATGTGAAAGAGGAAGACAGATAATCTAAATAATGTTGGTCTTAAGGCAACCTTTCCTCAGTCCTTTAAGTCACTGTTTGGTGAAAGACTGATGATAAGTTAAGATACTTTAACATAAAAAAAACCCCAACAACCTACCTTAAAAATATCCAAAGGCACTGCAAAAGATAAATAAGTAAATAAAATGGTATTTTTCTGAGGTTGGTCAAAATGCCAAATTTGGATCATCAAACACATTCTTGCCTCAACTAAATGGAATGTTTACTGACCCCTCTAGCAGGAATGGTCTGGAAACTCAATTATTAATGAGATGTGCTAAATCTTATGTGCCTGAAAACTCTCCATATTTAATTTACTGGTGGCTTCCTAATCCATCTTTCTACACTAGCAAGGGAATAAATTCAATGATCTAAAAAGTGTTTCTTCCCCATCTCTGATTCCTGAGAATCTGTGTTCTTCATGCTGATGATCACTAAAGGGATTATCCATGAACTAGGATCATATAAATATGCACGGATATAAATATCCATAAATGATAGGCTTATTTTTTTCAGAATGCATAATATCTAATTCCTAATCAGCCACTGAGGTTTATTAAAATTTAAACATGAGCAGAAGTAAGATCTTCATAGGATTTTCCTGTTTGTTTGTTCATTCTTGCTAATCACCCTAAAATCAGTTTATAAGTTGACTGTATTTCTTTACTGAAGCAAAGTAACAATTACAGGAGGCTTAAAATGCTGTGAGAAGGTATAACATTTCAGCATGCATTGAATAAAACTATGAAACTGTTACTAGAGAATATACTAAACTTTGAACACATCACACTTATGAGTCATATTTTAAGTGTGTTGTTTATCTCATTAACTTTAAGGCTGAACAATGCAATATTAATCTGTATTATCATTAATTGATTGTAATCACCCATTTATAAATAAGATTTGAGACTCAAAAGATATATTTTGTTTATAGATAAACCACATTGTGCTGAAATACCTTTGCTCCTTATCACCCCATCCTTCCCTTTGAAACTCTGTCACAGTCAAAACTTGCTACTTCAGCCAGAGACATTCCTCTGCCTAAATATGTCATTGTCAGCTTGGGAAAGACTATTGCTGTTCACAGGTAGACCACTGAGAAATCAAAAGCTGTGATAATTTGGCATTAAGAGGTGCTGTTTGTGAAACACTTAAAAACACATGTTTTTCCGGAAGTGTACTGGCTAATTATTGTCTCTTAGGTAAAGCTGTAGTTTCTAATGTATGCACTTAAACACAAATGGTATGAGATCAGACCTAACTTTTCCAACACGTTTTACCACACTTGGAAGGAGCTGGGACACTTAGGTAGGCTTGTCTCAGTATATAAAATGAACAGAGCTGCAGGCTGAGTATTTGCAGTCATGTTTCCTATTTCTATGAATAGATTCTTCAGTCCACTTTTAAACATTAGAAGCTCATTCATCAAGACTTTCTGTTTTGTGGAGCCTTTTAAAAAAATTGGCTAAGGAGTGTGGTACCCCCAAATAACTAGATATAGATATATTTATCCCCCCCAAAAAAAGAATTTCTTGTGGGAAAAAAATATGAAGTGTTTGAATTTTTTTCTATATTTCAAATCTGACATACAAAATGTTATTCTCAGTGAAGTGGACCTTTGAAAGCTGGGAAATCTTTTGAAAGTGTTTTGGTTGTATTTTTTTTTTCCACTTTCACATGAAGTGGGGAGTTATCCTTGACTCACAGTAAGAAAAAAAATTTACACATCCTTATACGCCTGTGGCCATTTTGTACCATCAATGTTTGTTGCTTCTTACAGGCAAGGAATGAGGCATGGTAAATTGTGGATAAGAGCACCACACCTTTTGCAAGAAGAAAGATGGAAAAAGGAAAGAACAATGTGAGACATTTAATAGAGGAAATTCCATCGCTTTATAGCCAAAGCCACTGCAGAAAAAGCCTTTTAAAATTGTATTCTGAGAGATAGCTTTCAATTCTTAAACAACAGAATCCAATTTTGACAAACCCAGAAGTGAAACAATATTATTATAATGGTATATTGGTTTCTATAAGCTATATTTGACACAGAATGTATGAAATCTTGTCAAAGCTATCTTTAAGGCTCATAAGTGATACTTACTATAAAATGGTAGTATCACAAAATAACCAATACTTGTTGTTCTTTATGGATACTTAACTGCACAAATAAGAAAAAACTTCAACACTGTCTATAACTCAAGGCTACAAGAAAAGAGTATTACATTTTCTTTCATCTGATAAATCTAGGATCCCAGCTTCAGCTCCTCTGATATTGTGGAGTAGAAGAGATCCAAAATTGGAGAACCAGAGATGTAGTGAGATGATTAAAAAAGCTTGAAAAACATTCTGAGAAAGATAATATGCTACGTTTAATGTATATCTTTTCCTAAAAATTCTCTACTTGCCAAAAGGAATAAAGAGTTCAATTTTGACAACTGCAGGTAATCATAGCACAACTTTGTAGCTATCAATGAATTCACTTAAACATCAGAAGAAAAAAAAAAGTAAAAAGACAAGATCTACAGTATCAAGCTAAAAGCTACATGAGAAGGCAAACAAGACAGAAGAAGAAAAGTCATAGTTCTTCATAATGAGGAAAAAGAACACCCGTTGTTTGAGATGACTAAAGGGAATCTGAGGGGGTTTTGTAACTCTGAGGAAGTTACAGTCATAGCTCTTGAGGTATCAGGGACAGATCAGAATGGGAAGGAAATTTGGCTGGTTTTTAAACGTATGTCACCAGCTGAAGAATTAAGATTTTATTATACAACTGACTTGTATTTCTGTCCTATAAACTGTTTTTTTCCCTGATTGCTCTGCGTAAGGGAACTTCACCAAAAGTGACCCTCCATTTGATGAAATATTACTATAAGCAGAAAAACAAATGGTTAAAACAGCATGACAGTTAAAAACTATAATGTTGGAGTTTTAAAGGGCTATTGAAGACATTGTTCAGTTTAAATTATACACTGTGCAGTTTAAAATATGTTAAAATAAATAGCCAGTTTAAATTATACATTCTTTATAGTTGCTGGGTGTTATAAGAAACACAGCAGAGTTGCGAATCTAAGTCTGAATTGTCAGAAAATTGAAGGAAAATATTGCGGAACACCATCAGCTCATGTATTAAGATTCCAAAATCCTTGTGATGGTGAAACACTTGAGATACTATACAACATTCCTCTATCTGTCACAGAATTTGAAGAGTCTAATGCTGAATTGAGCACAAGCATGAAAGCACCTGATTGAGTATTATACAAGGACATCCATTGAAACATTTATATAAAATGAAGTTTTGTTTCTAATGCATAATGAGCTGCCCCTTAGACAACCAGCAATTCAAAACTCATTGTTCTTTTCAAGTGTTGTGCAGATTTTTTTAAACGCATTTTAAATCAGCACAGTTTTTTTACATGAACTACAATAAATCCTTTCCCCCTACTCAGTCTCTCTCATTCCTCACAAATAGCTTGAACTGTAGAAAGTACTTTGCACCTGCTGTTAGACAGTATGTCTTGCAAGTAAAACCTTCTAAAATTATACTGAAATACTCAGCTTCTGAAAATTAAGGTAGTTCTGTTAGGCTCAGTGAAGTTTCACTGATTTACAGCTGCTAAGGTTCTGGCCCTGTGGTTTCTCCAATAATTACTGAAGTGTTCAGTCTGCAGAGACTGAAATTTCGTTCTGCTTTTCAAGAGTTTATTTGAATCTCTTGTCTTGCTGTCATTTCAGAGCATTCTTGACACATGAACCACAGACAAAGCCAGCAACTCAAAATTCCCTGAAAATTTATGATTGTCTCCTATTTCATAATGATAATATTTGACAATGAATTGGTACAAATTCACTAACAAATGTCTCTCAACTTGTATAATTTTTTTGTTGAATTATTATCTTTTCTAGACTTTGGAATGGCCAGTGGCAAATATCTTAATAAGATAAGATTTCCAGAGAAAAGTTATTAGATCAACAGATATCATTGGAAAAACAGACATACAAGCCTTTGTGAAGTAGAAGGTATGTTTAGAAAAATAAACATAGAAGATTGAATTGACTGCGATGTGGGGTTTTCTATTGCCCATTGTCTCATTCTTCATTTTTCTTCCATTTATTCTTTGATGATGAGACCAAATGAAAAGAAGCTTTCTGGTTCTACCTGGCTTCAGCATACCTGCAATAGTCACTGTTTCGTTACTTTTTCAGCTGAATACTAACGAGTATTTTCTGCTGTTTTAGAGGTTTCAAGTATTCTCTAACTCTTTAGCATTGTGAGAAAGAGATAACCAAGAAAGGTGCAAAACTAAAAACCATGCAAAAACTGGTTCAGGGTTAATTATATGACAGAACAGAGGTGGTTGAGCTTTATGTAGGCTGTGCACAAATAGACCGATGTATTTATTCAGTTTGCCCATGTAGTGGAAGTCTTTTTGTCCTTGCACAAGATTTTCCCAGGAGCTAAACCAAATCTCATGATTACAGATAAAAATGGAATAGTGAATGAAAAGGAAAATGATATGGCAAAACACTATTTTTGTCACTATGCTGTATATTATTCTGTTATTCTCATTAATGGATAAGAACTTTTATTATGTTTACAATTAAATTTAGTCTCATGTTAGGACTACAGCTATTACATCAGGGTACCTGGAATTAGGGACAGTTACTGAAAGCAATTCCACAGAGAAACACATTAACATATAAACTTCAAGAATAATTAGTACATTATGCTATTAGCCTTTTGTTTTGAAGATAAGAAAACTTTCTGCTTAAGAAGACACAAACTTCTCTAATCTCAAAAGACTAATAAATCATTGTTTAAAGTATGCTGAGGAGTCTCAATCTGGCATCTGAAAAGAAGAAAAATTGCTTTGATTTTTTATCCCTTTTGATCTTTTATTTCTGTGGGTATTTTTCATATGCATTAAAAAACTCCTATTTCTCAGTGAAATGACAGTAACGAAATGTCCAGACATTTTTCAAAAGTAACACTGTTTCTATTACACCTATCATCGATAATAAGTGTATTGAGAATAGCAGGCAGGCAGAGCATTAAACTAGCTTAAAGATATATTAAGAAGATGTCAAAGAGAATACAGGGAGATAAGCCTTCTGAAGCTATACACTAATAGACCCCTGAAAAGAAATGAAAGTAAGGAAGAAAAAAAATCATTATTACAAAATTCATTTTAACAGAGGAGGAAATAGAGAGATTGGAATTTAGTAAGTACTAATAAATTGCTATGGGTGTAATTTGCCCATCAGAATAAGAATTGTGAAAGTCTCACCAGTCCCCCAACACAGATGCTTGGGTAAGAAATAGGGAATGGAATCCTATAACTGTGAAATGTGTTGAGCTGAATTTTCCCCAGTGCCTCTTTGGGAGGGGTCAGTTCAAAGACAGTATCAATTTTGGCATCCAAGAAATTTGCAAAATATCCTGTGCTCCTTTTTACTTCAGAGGAACTGAAGACGACCCACAGTAAGATGCCCAAAGTCTGATTCTTCTTGGTATTTTTCTGCATAAAAGTATCTTTACTCAGGCTTTGCATGTGTTTTAGAAAGAATGTCTGAGCTATCATCCTCGTTGGACCTGAGAGATGCCAGAAAGCTGATGTGGAAGAAGGAAGGCAGTCAACACAAAGAGTGAAGCCTCAGGGGTCCAAAACTGTGCTTCCGCTACTCTGAAGCTCTATCAGGCCTGATTTTCTGAAGCCATCCCCTACACTCGAAGGCTCCAATGCCTAAAGCACTTTATATTGTCCTTTTCACTGGTAAGTGGGTGGAGAAAGAGGAAATGAAGCTGATACTGAGCCACTGTAAAAAGTGTGGTTTTGTTATTAGTCCTTTGCTACAAATAATTTCCTGGCTGATCATTAGAAGATTGCTATGGATAAAAAAAAAAGAAGACCAGAACATGAAAACACAAAAGACCTCTTTACAGACCTCTTAAAAATTAAATTGAAAAGGAATATAAATTTACAGGAAGTTTCTCTGTCACGTTGATTAATAATGTTTGTGATTGTATGTACCACCAATTCATTTGCTGAGGTCGGAGTGTCTATGAGGATGGTATTGTTTTCTGTATTGTGCATAAAGAAAACATCTGTTCTAAAGCCTGCTGGTGTTTAGAAAACATTTGTAAAGATTTGCTCCCTGCAGACTTCTGTGTTTAACTCCTTATGGATATTTGCAGTCCAGACTGAAGATAGCCCAATATGACAGAACCAAAAGGACAGTGGGAGTTAAATTACCTATAGTCTGTGTAATTATAAAAATTCAGAGCAATTTTTACAGTACTATCAGCTCCTATCTTTCAGGACTTCATTTCCTATATTGTGTAGGTCTCAAAAACCTACACCCCCAGTGCTTTCAAAGTTGCATTTGCAAATAATCCTCCTTCCTGAACGGGTTGTGCTAGTGTGACTATGATTTTTATACAAAACTGTTTTAGAACAACTTTCAAGCACAAATTAATGATGCTTTTATTATTTTAAAATTAATAATACTTTTATTATGTTATATTTAATTTTGAAGGATATAAAAATGCTAAAATAAACCAACAGATCATATAGATCTAGAGTTCTTCATCTCCTCAATGAATTTATTATAAGTATGCAGCACTTAAACAGGAAAAAAAAAAAAGAGCACGGTAATAATACTAGATATGAGGTAGAATTCTGTATCTGGTCTTAGTCGTAACAAAAATCTGGTGCTCTACTGTTATTTTGGAAAAATATATATATATATAATTACTTAATGTTTTAGTTCATCTCGTCCAACATTTTCTGCTAGTTATCATTTATTCTTAACTGAAAGATTCTACATCTCTTATTTTCAATGAAATTTACCCAGAATTACATCAATGTACTTCCTTTCGTGCCCTAAATATTTTGGTGGACTACTGAGGTCCCAAGAATTTAGAACCAAGGCCAGAGAAAGCTGAGATTCTCCAGAATTTCAGATTAGAAAGAGACACCCTC
>JAOXNG010000026.1:73085298-73096274 GCA_028566535.1 Scolopax minor | reverse complement strand
GTTGAGTGATTTGTCTGAATGAATACATAGCCTCAGAGCAGGCTGTAGCTAGAATCTAGAAAGGGGTTCTCCATCCCTTCATCCCCCAGCCTGTATTCATACCAGGGTTTGTCTTACTCCACTGTGTGTGTTGAATCATATACCAGCCTAACATCGGATTGACTCAGTTAATCTGCAAAACCTAGAAAAGGAAAAAGAAACATCTCTCTCCTTCAGAAAAGTGGGAGACCTTTGATTAAGTACCATCTCCAAAGTCATTATCTAATCTCTAACTTCCAAAATCTTTCAAATAAAACAGTAAAATAAAAAAAAATCCTTCTCCTCAAATTAAATTATTTGAGGGGAAGGTATATGAGATATAAAATGTGATCATTCATAAGAAATAGGCAAAAACTAAAAAGTTCTGACAGAGTGACTGACTTATCTTTCTCTTAATTTACATCAGCTTGCTTAGCTTGCTGAAAATGGGGTTCCTGTGGATGTACAAGACACATGCTTTTCACATGTCAGTAGGAGGACAAAACAATATGCAGTTTTCATATTACATGATCACCAGCATGAAGACTGGAGCTAGTCCTGCCTCCCATCTAATCTCTTTCCAAAACATTACCTGGGAACACAAAACATGAGTTCTTCTGTGAGGGCAAGTCAAGACAACATCAATATTTCATTTTATCTCCTTTTCCTTCTCTTTTCCAATATGTATGTAAATTATTTAAAAAAAAAGCATCCAGGCAAGGCCTTTATGCTTCCTTCTCTCTCACTGATACCCCTACCCAGCCCAGCACTCTATCTGTACAGTAGCTGAACTAACATTAGTTAGTTGCATATATTCTAAATAACTCAAGTAACAAATTCATTTTGTGAGATGGACCAATTTCCTTGGCATCAAAGCAAAGGAAAGTCATCAGTATGTGCTCCCCAGACAATAACCTTATAGATTTCAGCTTCTCTATGCGCTGACATTTCGCAAAGTTGCAGCAGATTTCATTCAAATGTATTTAATTTGAAACTGCTTCAGTAGAACCAATGACTGAAGCTCTGGGATGTTTTCTACAGCAAGGCACTGAGTTTGACCACCTGATTTCAAATGCTGCATGATTCAAATGCACCACTGGAAATGTGGTGCTACTCTTGAGTGTTTAATAGTGCAGGAAAGAACATGGAGACAAGCAGTAGCCTGATCTAAAACTAGAAGACGTTAAGCTCTGAAAATCCTTATTCTTCCCTCGTGCATTCTTTCATCTGGTCTCCTATTTTGTTTGTGTTTTCCTCTTTTTAACTGCCTTGTCGTGTTTATGGAGTCTCTCAAGTGCATCTGGTTTCTTTCCCGTCAAAGAGAAAAAAAAAAAAAAGGGAAACATATTCATAACAGAGAAAGAATAATAACTACATGCGTTATTATCAAAGTGATAATGCTGCTTAGAACTGCAGCGTTTTGAGAGGCACCGAGAGGATGCCCACATCAGGTGGGCACTCTGCAGTGCTCTGCTACCCCAGGAGGAAACAACACAACACGGCACGGATCTTCTGAGCAACTGCCGTGGGTCAGCTCTGCAGGTGCATCCGGCAGCCTGATGACAAGTGAGCTCTTAAACACTATCCAAAAGGTGGTCCTTTCAGGATTGTGCTCAAACTCCTTCTGGTTCTTAAGCAGAGTCAGCCCCTTTTGCAGCACCATTACATCCCTCGTCCCTGCCCAAGACAGTAAACACTTAAGCAAACAAAGCTGTATCAATAAGAGGAAGCAGGACAGAAAAACTCTGTTGCCCCCTGGGCTGTGAAAGGAAACCAGAGAGCATGTCATTCAGACTTTTGATCTCTGTAAATCTCCTGTGTCATCAAGACCACAAGAATTTCAAAGGCTATGACTGCATAATCCAGGTGTATAGTGTTACCTGCACAATTTACCTCTACTACAAAAAAATTACAGTCATGTTAATAAGGCAATCAGATCATTCTCATTAGTCTTCCTGTGTAGCAGTTCCAATTGGCCTCTGCAAACATGCTGTGATATCAGAAATGTATGGGTTAATATAGCTAGAGCTGGATCTGAGGGTGGTGAGAGACTGGTACAGGTTGCCCAGAGAGGTGGTAGATGCCCCATCTTTGGAAGTGTTCAAGGCCAAGTTGGATGGGGCTTTGAGCAACCTGGTCTGGTGGGAGGTGTCCCTGCCCATGGAAGGGCTTTGGAATTCTTTAGAGAATATCTCTTTTCATTCATGAAAATGACAATAGTTTTCATTACATTAAGGATAAAATGCTGCTTCATCAAAATGAAGTTAATTTTTTCCTTTACTATTCCCCGACATGATTGCAACAGCAAGAGTCTCAAAACTGGAATTTTTCCTTTTTGCAGTGTCATGTTTTTAGGAAGAAAACCACATCAAAACTAATTTTGTGAATCAGAGCAGATATGTGACCCATTAACAAAATACTTTTATTCAGACTGTTTCTATAAGTGTCAAAATAGCAATGGGTCTCTCTTAGGCTGTGACTAAGGTGTTAGCCTTCACACAAAGGTATCAACAGTACTCTAAGAATTTCAGCTGTAGTAGCCATGAATTTTCACTTAGCTATTTCTCCCATGAGCAATTCTTCCAAAGCCTGGCTTTATGTTTGAGTTTTAAAATCATTATGTTTGCTCACCTTTCTTCAAATCTGTCTTTAAGAACTACTTCTGCTTTGAATCCCATAAAATCCAGCATTTGCAAAGCATCTGCTTTGGGGTTACTTTATTTTATGCTAAAGTACACTTCTGTTACCATTTCCTGAAGCTCCCATTCCCTTTTTATTTTCCATAATTTCCTTAAGTGCAAGCTTTTTGTACATTTTGTCAGCTCCAAGTAGAATGAAATTAAATTATTATTCATGTACCGCTCTAGTCCAGGTATTAAATACTGGTATTTTTATCTCAAAAGTCCATTGTATAACCAGAAAACTTTCTGTATAAACAGAAAACAGGATATGAAATAAACTTTGGAAAGCCAGTAATCTGCATTACTATTAATTGGGACTCCTCTGTTGCATGGGTGACTTGGCAACTTGGCAGCCGTCCTGGGGCTCAGAAGTACAATCTCCTTCCCACGAGTTGCTGCCGTATGTCAGCAGAAGGTTGGAACTGCTACCACACAGGCAGAGCTCCTGCATTTCCCCTGGCTGTGACAGCCAACAAGAACACACACAGTCTGGTACCATAGCTGAGATGGAGCACACTCTGAGCCTTTACATTGACTTCTTCAAGCAGGAAGCAATCTGCTGTCCTCCTTTCCTTTCCTTGCTGCCTTTTGAGCACTCACAGTTTGAAATGTTCTAAGGAACAAGAGAGAAAATTTTAAAGTGAAGGAGTTTAAAAGAAGAAGGAAAGAGCAGCAAGTCTTCTGAACTTTCAGTCCGAATGGAGATAAAGGTTTCCCAGAGAGGTGGTAGATGCCCCATCTCTGGAGCTGTTCAAGGTCAGGCTGGATGGGGATTTGAGCAACCTGGTCTCACAGGAGGTGTCCTGCCCCCCAGGGCATGGGTTTGTAACTTGATGGTCTTTAAGGTCCCTTCCAAGCCGATTCCATGGTTCTATGGTTCTATGATAGTCACTTCTGTTGCAGTTCTATATTCATAAACTATAGAAACACTCAACTATGTTTTCTGTTGGTTCAGAGACAAATAAACATAAATAGATTTTTATACATATTGCTATAAATGTATATGTATTATATATTTATATTTATTGCTGAAATCTTAGCATTGAAACATGGAGAGAGGAATCATGTGCATACGCTTTGACAAGCTCTCAGCAGTGAGTGCTAGATACACTGAGATGTGAGTCAGTGTGTTCACAGATCGTAGAACCATAGAATGGTTCTGTCACCCCTGTGATGTGCCTTTGCGTGTACAACAACTGGGCAGGTGTGGGGAAGAGGTGCTGCCAAAAACAAGGAGTGGAAGGGAGAACTGGATGTGGAACTTGATCACAGAGAATCAGACATTGCGTAGGGTATCTTGTAATCCTACGTGGTGCAATGCCAGGAAATCACAGGAAGATGACCATATGTTCAGTGCACAAAGAAGGATACGCAGTGAAAGGAAACAGTAAGTAAAAGTGGACAAAGACACTTAGCACTGGGCTTTTCTATTATTCTGTTTCTGCAGAGAAAATCAGAAACTTTCCTAGAAGAGTCATAACAGCTGCCACAAAATCCATACCTCTAACTTCTCTTCCACTTTGTAGCATCCTTTCATTCTACCCCACATGAGTTCTGTGAAGTCTATATCACACTATCCATTATCCTGTATCTCATCACTTTATTAAAAAAAAAGTGATAAAAAAATTCTGTTTTTTTTTTTTCTGTGTTTCTAACATATTAAAAATATAACTCCTCTCTTTTTTTTTCAGAAGTAGGACACTGAAACAAATGTGAAGGCATGGAAGTCCTTTACAGGCACAGTAGCTGGAGTTACATACTTGTTTACAGAAAAAAAACCAGACCAATGCCCTTGCAACAAATATAATCAGCAGTTTCATGCTTGTTAAACTGACTCATAGCATTGCATTTTATTTTATTGCCATTTATTACAGAGGGACGTAAGATAACAAGAGATGCTTTATCTTTTTTTTTTTTTTTTTTTTTTTTACGCAGTGGCATTATTTGTTAACAGGGTTTGATGATAGAAAGAGCTAAATCAGCTACAGCACGGATTACCATGAACAATAAACACTTCCTGAATGTTTCATTCAAAGCCAAAAGATGACAATCATGGTTTTGAACCAAGGAATGGAGGTTTCAAATCAGTTCAAGGGATAGTTTCGAGAATGCCTAGAAAATGCCAGTCCATGATAGCTTAAATTAATTGTAAATAATAAGTAATAGATTCCTTGTTTGTTTTGTAAGAATAAAGAAGTACTTTGTAGGTGACTGATAAGTTTAGCTTTATTTGAATGTGAAAAACTGCAGTGCCTATTGATGTCTAGATATATCTTACTGGAAAGAATTCAGATAAGCTATTGTTTATGGATAGAAAGCAAGGTAAAAAAATCACAATATAAAAGAAATTTATATACACTAAGTAATTTCTGAAAATACATTAATTCAGTCAGTCACATTTAACCTTCTTATTAGTAGAACTGGCTGTATACACAAGGTGAGTTAAAGTGCTATAAGTCCCAGGAAAAAAAAAAAATTTCTCATGTTTTTTTTCCTAGTAAACAAGACATTCTTCCAGTTAAGCCTTATCCCATTGAGGTCACAGACCATGACCGGGAAGCAGAGACAGCTGGTAACTTCACTTCTAATGCCAAGGGTCCAGACTGGGTGAACTGAAACGTGACTGTGATTGTTACCACAAGGAGTTTCTGGTCATAGTTACAGATCATCTCTCAGAAGAAGAGGCAAATACAGGTAAAGATAAGAAGCATGCCAGTGCTACATGCTACTCCAACATTAGATCAGCAAAGCAGCCAGTGGGACATTGCAGGAGGGCAAGATGGCTATATTTAAAGTAAAAACTTAAATAAAATGGATTTCACTCATTGCTCTCTCACAGTCTCATAGTCACAAGCACCAGGAAAGCATGGTGTTCAATAAGCCTGTTCACCAGGACAGAGGTGGGGTCTTCAAGTGTCCACCCAACCACTGGTTTCTGCAATGCTTGTGTCCAGCTGTTAAGTCCTTTGCAATGCCCTGGAGGACAAGAGAAGCCAGCTGGCAAGTCCTCCTCACCATCCCAGGCTATCCCCAGCTAACCTTAGCATGTGCAGGTTTCAGGTATGCGTTTTTGGACCTTCTTGGAGCTGTCAGTGACCTCCACAGTATCCCACCTGTGTGAATCATCAAGGTTTGTTTACTGTCTTTGTCTCCAGACCCCTCTGTCCTGAGACCATAGAGTCAGATTCTCCCCCCACGCACTGCAGTCCTTTTGCACTCATGTTAAAAAAAATCCAATTCAAAATACACTAAGACATGTGTTGCATAAGAAGCATTCTTCTTCAGGAGAACTTTTGTGTTCTCCTGATGTGGCAATCACAAAAAGATGTGGCAATCTTTTTGTACCATTCTTTCCTGTTTCTGGATATAGGACAACACAGCACAGTTGAGACTTCTCTGTTTCTAGGCCCTTCAGAATAACTGAAAGCAAGTGAGAAAACCATCTGGGCTGCTTTAGCAGCAGCCCTAAAATTGGCAACATGATAAGAATAACATTTATGCAACCTTATGGACCCCTTCAGTCTCCTTCTAATTACCCTGCTGGGCAATATTGTTTTCTTCTTCTGATGAACTCACCCAGAGAATTTATTTAGGAAGAGCTATAAAGACCCATATGTACTACAGAGTAAAATTACATTCAATTACTGTTGGAAACATTTTACATCTACTGCTTTTTACAGCAACTAACAGTAGTGATCCATCCCAGAGTGACTCAGTAATTGCACTTTATCACTTTCCAAATGCAGTTTGCAGGGGTGGGGGATTCTGCATACACTAAATCTTGACAAAAACCTATTTCTTACTTATTGGCGTGTCTTGTAAAAGATAAGTGCAAAGGCAGTTATAAACATATTGGGTTTACACAGAAATATTACAGCAAGCAATTCCTCAATCTTGTGTGACCACAAAAAGGTAAATGAGCTGACAAATGTCTTTATGGTCTTTATTTCCAGAAGTCGGTCCGCCCATTTCATTAGGTATCTGTACAAGACCATTCACCAATGCGTCTGATTGAGATTAAGATGCTCTCAAAGGCTCTTTGTGTAGAGCAAAATCTGAGATTCCCTGGATGAAAACAGTTTGCTAGTATAGCAAAGAAGACAGTTGAATATGCAATGTTAAAGAAATTGTTGCTGTTCAAAAATAGAAATATTTCTCTAACATCAGCTTGCCTCATATTTAAAATAACTCAATATATAGGCAAAGCTAGGTAGCTCTAACTCTTTTGGGTTTTGCTTTTTTTCCATTTATTGTTTCCCTATTCCCATCTGATTGTATACTGTAAGCTTATCAAGAGAAGCACTTCATTTCTACTGTCTTTTCTGATGCTTTGTGAAAAGATGCATTCAATCTTAGCCTTGCTGTCTATGGAAATGAACTTAATGAAATCCATCTAACAGCTTTTAATCCCACTGGTGCATATCAGCCAAACCTTACACAGAAATAGAAACCAGAAGGATTTACATTCCTGCCAGAGAAATGAACAGGAGTGTCAGGATGTTTCAGAGAATCATTCTTAAAGTGGCTTTTCCAGGTTCTTTCAGATGTAAAAACTACAACTTTTGTCCTGTTAGAGAACAGGTAGAGTACACAGAGAAAAATATAGCAGAATCAACCTGAACCTTCAAGCAACCTTCCCCTACAAGACGATAGGGATAGCAGGCTTCATTAATTCCACTGCTCACAGAACTAGATATTTATGCTGAGGAAATTGTTCCCAGCATTCTGTTATACCTCTGTTTATCTTCTAGAGAAAAACAAGTGAGATTCCTCCCAGTAATACTATAGCAATGGTCCAATACAACAGGAATGCAAGATTTTATCTGAGTAATTTCCTCTTTGACAGTTTGTGAGCTTTAAAATAGTCCAAAAAAGGATTTCTTTACAGATCTTTGGAGAGTCCTATGTAGACTTATACAATCTGTTTTTGAAAGGATGCTTTTTGTTATTTTTTTATTACAATATTATATCATTATCCTACTCACTAAGTAAATGAAAACTAAGAAATACCTACGAGCACCACAATCAAACAGCTACTATGATATCTTTTTAATTTTTTTGTTATTTAAAAGAAACTTAAGTCCACAAAAATTATTACTCAAACTTGCTTGTCAGAGATTTGTTTTTAACTAAAAAAAACCAAACAGAACACTTGATGGCCAGCAGGTTCAGTTATCTGAATTACTCTGATTAGGCAGTCTTACTGAGAATTAGTTATATCTGTAGTGTAACTCAGACTGATCCATGTAAGATAATTGCCATTTGAGATGCAGTTTTGCCAAAAAAAGTCATAATGACATTTATTTCAATTTCTTTACAATATTGCTGTGTCATGAAAGACTACAAAGCTTGCAGTGGCTTTGATCTTTTAAAATAGATATTCAAATATTAATTTCTTTCTCTCTCTTTTCCCTCCAGGGAAGGGGCCTCAACCATCTCCCTGGGCAACCTCTTCCAGTGCTCCACCACCCTCATTGGAAAGAATTTATTCCTAATGTCCAATCTACATCTGCTTTTCTTCAGTTTAAACCCATTGCCCTTCTTCCTGTCACTGCAGGCCTTTGTAAACAGACTCTCCACAGCCTTCCTGTAGCCTTCCTGTAGCCCCCCTCAGGTACTGAAAGGCCGCTATTCTCCCTGGACCCTCCTCCAGGCTGAAAAGATCAGGAAATATCAGAACATTCTAGGCTTCCCTCTTTTTTAAGATTATATTGTCTCCATGCAATCAAATCCAGAACTCAAAAAAGGCAGTACTGAAAAACTGCTACACATGAAGTAGTATATTAGAGGCCGACTGGTATGATTTGTGTCTGCCGGAAGGGACTCAGTAAACTATATGAATGCCTCTAAATTAATTATTTGAAAACAAACCGAAATTGGTACCTTTATGTCATTCAACTAAATACAGTTATACACAGCTTTAAAGGTGTGGTTGTGTATATATTTATACATACACACACTTATATACGTGCACTTGCATTGGGTTTGTTTAGATGTGTAGGCCTTGTCATCACTTCAATTTATGCATATATCTAAAAAAACCCCATTTTTTCAACAACTTCCATACTACCCATACAAATATTATCAAAATACCTAAAAGCATTTAAAAGCTTTTTTCTTAAAGGAAAAATAATTATTCATAGTTCTTTTGAACAGAAGCCATTTTGGAATTACAGTGCTGTGTGTGGTACCTGATATCTGCTGAGTTAGTCTGCAGTGGAATCGTGCTCCCTCTTCAATTGTTGTGAAGCTTCTGTAATTGCGGGCCTTTGGGTTAAAACCTGTATTCAAACCACATTCATTATCATTCTCATTCTGATTTGTTTTCCAAGTCCAGTGCTGTGTTGAAACCCCACTTAAATTGAAACGACTCTGAATGATAGGTTCTCTGTAAACAGTGGGTGGCTCTCATGAAGCGATGGCTATTGCATACCATACCCTACCATTGCAAGAACAGAAAATGAAAATATTCTATCAGTGTTTGCTTGTTTTATGAAGAAAGAACAGGCAGTAGGGTTTTCTTTATACTTTCTATAATAAAGCATAAAAGCAATTTATTTTCTGAAACAAACTCAGGTTTCAGATAAAAGGCAGAATCAGATTTTATACCTATGAACTGGGGAAATATATCACAGTATAAAAATATTTATATGAACCATCCACTTCTAATCCTCTTCTTTGCTAGTGATTCTAATATTGAAAATGGGGGAAGGAACAAAAATCAGATGCATAATTCTAAACTCCATTTTGAATGACTGTCAAACTAGTGTCTAAGATTGCAGATAATCCATACCTGATGTCTTAATTTCGGCTGTTCCCTGAAAAAGCAATAAAATTAAAGAATAGGAACAAAAAAAAAGATAAGGAACTTGGTTGAAGAAATGGAACACAAAGTCCCTCATTTGGATTATTTATTTTTAAGCTCCTTTGGACTACAAATCAATGTATAAAAATTAGACTAAATTGACACAGATGTAGCATAAAAGAACAGGCTGGGGAACAAAACAAAAATATTCAGATTATGTTATGAAATTAATAAAAAAATATATACCTTGTTTTCTATTGAAAAACCTTGGCAGACACCAAGTTTCATTTCATAGAGGAGTACAAAAGATCTGGTCAAAGGCCCACCTATTTTGATTTAATTCTTGCTATCCACTTCAATGAGTCATATATTTAACCTTTAATGATTCAAATATACTTAAGGCATTCTAAAAAAATTTAATAGTTGTCAACTAAAAATACAACATGTGCTGAACAAGTTTTCTTAGGTATCTAGAAAAAACCTAACACTGCTTTGAAGAAGGCTGAAAACGGCCCTGTCAAATGAACTGAAAACCTGAATACCCAAATTAATAATAGATTCTTCAAATTTTAAGCCAATTTGAATACATTACTCAGGATTTCAGATTCATTCTATCCCATTAGAATTGATAAATTAAAGAGTAAAAGTAAAGAGTGCTTTATTTTACCACATTACACCTGCAACTATGCCTCTGTACATTCTCAGAGACTAGAGCACTACTGTCTGCCATATAAACAGCAGCAATCTTACTATTAAAGATCATTGTAAAAATTAAAAAATGTTAAGAACCATGTATAAGTTAATGACTCAAAGTCAGATATAATTCTTTGAAAAGAGAAAGCAGCGACTATTGTCAGATGCAAATTTTTTTTCACAAAGGATCAGCATTTCAACATTGCAGTCAATTTATCTTAGTAGAGGAGAATATTCTAGCAGTATAGATGCAGAGTAGCAATCTACAGAAATAGTTTAAACTAGGAAAATGCCAAGAATGACAGTCTTCCAAGACTTTTGTGAAAATACTACTATATATATAAATTTGAATTATAAGAAAGAATTCTCAGAGTGCTCTTAGAAGATATGGATGTTGCTCTGACTCAACAAAACATTTGCAAATGTGTTCGAGTCTCTCACTGTTCTGAAAACTACCATATGAAACAAGGGTGTTAGCTGAATATTGCTCTGGAAAGCAATTTGTTAGCAGAAAAATATTGCAGGGAAAATTTAAACTTCTTTTAGCGCAGCTCATACTATCTGCATCTGCCAGAGCTTCTGTGCTGTGTGCTGGTGTCTCTGGTGAGGCCACAGAGGATAACAGGAGCATGAGATGATGAAACCAGGATGCCCGTGAGGCATTGCAGCACTTTGTTGGACAAGGATTAGTTTTGAACCAATTCCCAAGCAACATGAACATGATTATTCACAGTATTCAACAGCATTTGAGCCTTCCCCAAGCCAAAGCATTTGCTTGC
>JAOXNG010000026.1:73074500-73085198 GCA_028566535.1 Scolopax minor | reverse complement strand
AGGATATTTCTGCAGGAGGGAGGGGAAGAGACGAAAGGGAAAGCATCAGTTCCAGGTTAAAAGAACCTACTACTCATACCACTTCTAGAGAATATCAGCTCATTTATAAATTAGTTTCATCTTTCTAATCTTGAAATCTGCTGTTATTACCACTATCTAATCTTAATGGCTTCATTTCAGGGGGACCATGTTTGTCCTCAGCTTCCTTTCCTCTGAGAATCATTACTGGTCTGTGCTGGGACAGGTAATGAGGGCCCCCTGATATGAGAGCAGATGCTCTCTTATCATGCTCCCACCAGCAAGTCAGCAGAGCTCATCAGTCTTGTCTGTATTACAGAAAGATGTGCCCTTTTTAGGGACTTCTGCCACTGTAATCTATATCCTGCCAATTCCAACTCCAGAAAGAAAACAGGGATTTACTTCCAACAAATCGCAAAAGGCTTTTTGCAAAAGGCCATTTGTAGTAAAAGCATATCACAGCAGAGAAGCACTTCCCAGCAAAAGGAATTTCACCACAGATACCTGTCATCTTTCTTAAGTTTGTATCCATAAAGGTAGGGGAAAAAAATGTTATTCTATTTGTGGTTAATACTCAGACTTTACAGCCTGCCTGGTCTTGTATCATCTGAGCAAGCTTCAAGAAGTTTTCATTATCAAGTGACACATAAGACTAACCTGCTCAAATAAGATAGATCTTTGGTAGACTCTGTGCATGTAGGAGTAATATACTTTTATTTTTTGCGTAACGAAAGTTTGTACAATGAATATAGATTCAACAAAGAAGTTGTGGGTTTTCCCTCTATTGTATACCAGTGCATAGAAGTGGTAAAAATTACCATTTTCTTTTCTCTGTTTACTATCATAATTATGCAATTTCCATTTTCACCTCTAAAACAGAATATCAGCAACTTGATTTCTTCTTTGGCCAATAATCCAGCACTGCCACTGTTCTGCAAATAAGCAGCTCCAGCATCTGAGTTTTTATTTTTTCAAGTAAATAAAAATTAAAAGCATTGCTAACATCATCTTTTTTCATCATTCTGTCATTTTTTCTAAATTCTTTCTGTATCTCTGTCTTGTACACTGAAAGAGAGGAGTATATATTAAGTACACATATTGTAACTCTGACACATTTGTGGTTTTAACCCAATCGTTATGCTGTGTGCATGAATCCATTCAGCTGCAAATTTAGAACATTATTAAAGTTAAGCAGTTGTAAGATTTCCTGCTTAGACATACTAATGTAGAGCCAGTATAAGTCTTGTCTGAACAGGATATATCCCTATATTAATACAATAGCCAACTTTTACGTGAAGTTCAAGCTCCACAAAAAGAACAATATTTTGGCCTCCATTTATATCATTGAAAGCTCCATAAGTTTAATGGGCTTTCACATGTGTAAACAGGACAGTCTGGGCCAAATCCAGCTCTGAAATAATAGTTCCATTGCCTTTAGTTCTGGCTTTCACCCAACATGCATAAACAGGGACCTGATGGAGATTTTTCCTAGTATTTTAAGATTTTATATCTGATGTTTTCCAACAGGATTTCTGGAGAGAGCAAGTCAAATGGACCTTTTTTTTAGGCAAATCGTGCTTTTCAAACAATGATATTAATGTTACTTCTTTATGAACGTTCGAACTTGATATCCACAAACGAAATACTATGTGTTCTGAAAAAATGGTTTAAGTCACTTTTCTACAATAAACAGAGTTACATTTTCTGAAGTTTTAAATTTTCAGAAGTCATTGGTCACTTGGAGTATGAATGTTCAGCTTTAAAACTTGTTACAAACCCGGATTTTCTGGGGATGGAGCCTGTTTAATAGATCTCTAACAGAGTGCTCAAACCACAGTACAAATAATCGCTTGTACTTCTGGAAAGCTACAGCCAACATGTCTTTTCCATTAGGTTTTTTGCATAGGTGTATGAGGTTTTAGTAGCTTCTGGTAAATGTGGCAGAAAGTGCTTGTTCTAATCCAAACCAATATACTATATAAAGGTTAGGGACAAAGATACTGGAAAATTCTTCATTCCTATGATTATACCCTAATTATATAAGGAAATAGCTGGTTTCTGTATTATAACAGTGTCATATACTATTCTGAGGACCATAGTAAACAATATAAAGCATCTTAAAAACAAATATTGTCTGTACACTACCTGAAATTTTTATTTAGAAAGTCTCACGCTGCCTTTATAGCATTTCCAAGTTATCTCAGTCTCCAAGAAGTTCAGTTTTCAAAGAAAATCACTAAAATGTAGGCAGTTGTCTGTACAATCAATACAGATAATCAGTACAACTCCAGGAGTTCATTATTTGAACAGTCTTGCACAAATGCAGTAGCCATGTACCAATGAACATTTACATCTCAAAAAAAAAAAAGCTATATATCCATCATACCCTTTCAACAGAAAAGAGGAAACCAACTAGGTCATTGCAAAGACTGACAACTTGTTTTTCACAATCCTTACAAGGTTTCTTCCAGGGACAATGTTACAGTGAGTCACTCACAGAGTGGAACATGGAGAAACATGAAAAGGAAGATGACAAAGGTGGAACAAGACAAGAACAAAAGCCAATGGCAGAGAATGAGAATGAAAGCAAGACAAGAAGCAAGCACTTTTAAAGTTCAACACTCATCTGCCCACACTGATCTTTACTGACACAGTCAAGAAATTTCAGTGTTTTTCTTCCTTTTATATATAATGTCCCCATTTTCTCCGTGTGATGAGTTGACAGAAAGCTGCAACTTCATGGTACGTGGAATTACAGTTTGAAAGAAAGCAGAGGCTATGGGGTTAAGCACTGATCTCTTTATTTTTGATTCGGTAGAACTATTTATGTAAGGAGACAAGGAGAAATTCTGTCCAAAGCTTTAAAGCAAGTCTGATCTTTAAAGGAGAAAAAAAAAATGAAAGCTCCATATGCAGCATTTGTCATGTGCAATGAACTCCAAGCATCTCACTTGGAACCAGACTCTGTCTCATCTTTATAAATACGGCCTTAACACCACAGCTGTACATTGCCAAGCAGTGACTATTCCACCCTCTCCAATGCATGTGAGAGGCAAGGTCTTCCTATAACGGTCATTACTTAATTTTTAGTTTAACTACAGCTGTTGTAAATCTCACATCCCCCCAAAATGTGAGGACTTTAAAAGAGCTGTTTACAGTAGTATACTTGCTGCTATTCTTCAGTGCTGGAAAACATATGGGTTGGACTATTCTTAGCTTTTCATATGAAAAGAGTACAAAAGTTAATGAAAACCTGACAGCATATATTTCAAACTATAAAATTAAAATATTGCACTGTAGTAATATAGTATAATTTCTATATTATGTTTAGTCTGATATCAGGCTCCTGCTAGAGGCCAGTAACCATTGTTTTACAGTAAGATGCATGACAACAGAGAGACAGAAACATAGAATAGTTTGGGGTGGAAGAGACCTTAAAATGTCATCTAGTCCTTCTTTCAATGAGCAACCTCATTATTTTCTATCTCTGGTGCTTTGATAATAAAAATGTATTAAATTATTGTGAATACATACTTGTGGAACTAAATTTCATTAACAGAGATAGCTGTAGACAATTAAAATTCAAGTGAAAATTGAACTTCATTTTTATTACGATCAACATCAAATAAAAAGCTGAGAATGAGGCAAATTAATATACTGTAATAAAATAAAACATTGACTATTTTTTATCCAATTGATCTTTGGAATATCTGATTTACCTTAGCTTAGAAGCCAAAATTCATGTATGGCATTTTATTTCAGAATATAAATCAGAATTCATCCTGGCAAGATCTGAAACAAAACTACTTTAATTTCTTCGTCAACAGAGGCAAAAAGGACTTTTGAAATTGTTACTCATATAAACTGTGTAATGAGAACAATTGTTTTCATGGCATTGAAAAATTTATCATCCATAACACTAGTATATTTCTGAGCTGTATGAATTATTCTCCATGGAACAGTTTTTAAATTGTTCTGCTCTGTTTTGCAGGCCATAAAGTCCATATTCACAGGCCAGTAATAATTGCAGCACTCAGTGTTACAATGCCTATGACAGATGAGGCAATCAACATTGTTCATTGCTTAGTTAAATTACTATTTCCTAGATAACTGAGTAGTAGTAGCAGCGGTAGTGAAAATGGGATTGACATAAGTCTCAGCCAATTGGTAGGCAGTGTTAGAGAACAGGATGTTTCTGGAATTCTCTCTCCCATGCTTACAATATGGTACAAAATGTTGGGTCACCTTCATAAGACTCATCCTTTTCTTCTAAGAATTAACCAGAGGAGTTAACCAGAGTCCATCTTCCTTTTCCAAAAGAGTAGCGTAAATAACAAACTAGAGAGCAACCAGGAGGACTTCATTTATTTTGGGATAGAAGATTCTGTGGTCTATAAAGAAAGGCAGAAGTTTACAGCTTAGGATACAGGAGACAGATAGCAGCATCATAAAAAAGTTAATATCTGTTTCTCATGTTATCCATGTATTATAAACTAGAGATATAAACCCGAATCAAACATAAAAATTTAACCTGAAAGCAGGCTTGTTGACTTCCTGTATAAGGTGTGTTACATTTTTGCATAAAGCAAGATTTGGAGGATACTACAAATTACATCAATGAAAAAAGTCATAAATTGCTCACACTTCCTTAAATTACCTTCAGATTACTTATGGTAGAAGGTAAAAGAAATCATATCAAGTATGAAATCAAGAACCAAGGAACTGAGATTGACAGTGTCTCAAGAGACAAAGAGCCACCTTAGATTACTTCATAAAAACGGAAGAGCAGTACAAAAACCTGAGGGGAAAACCAGCACTGAAATAATTTGAAAAAATGTGTATGTGCTATGAAGTTATGGTATTTCTAACAAAAAATTAAAAAAAGGTAAAAAGATTGAACCTGTCAGCAGGTTATTTAAGGTTTTTGATTAATTCCTGGGTGGAAGGATAAACAGAAAAAGTTAGGGTATGTCCATAGCTGTAGGTGGTAATCACCTTTTCGGACAATTATGCAAAATGGCTGCAAGGTAATGATTGTGCTATTGCTGCAATGGGGCAGGAATTCAGCAAACTTCTTTCTGTCATCTCTAATGGTCATCTCTAACGGTCATCTCTAATGATCATTGCCTTGCTCCTCCTCTACATGAAAGCAATAAAAACTTCTCTTTCAAAAGACTTTCTTAGATCTATTTGCTATTGTACCTACATTCATTACCTTAATCTCTTTATTTTCTAATGCGATTATACTTGGGTTTCTTTTTTATTTAAGGAGAGTAGTCATTTTATTATCTTCTTGTTTGTTTGCTATTCATCATCTAAAAGGGAGTGTTGCTTAACATACATAATGACTGTAATTCTGAGAGTGGCTGTCCCAAAGCTATCGATCTAGTACAATCATCACTGCTGTATTAAAACTGACAATTTTGGGAAATGTATCCAAAGCAGTTTAAAAAACTCGTCTATTTCTTTCTGACTTTTGTCAGTATAACAAAATTTTAGTCCAGATAGGAACTTACTATATATTTTGCTTAGTTTTCTACAAACCCTCATTGAAATGAAGTATTTCAGCCACCATCATTGTAGGACCTGAGCACTTTATAGAATGACTCATAAATCTGACAATCTATCCCTACTATACAGGTCTGGAATTGATATGACTATTCTTTCAAGTGAGCTTTCTGAGAATAAAGTATATGTGGAATTATTCACCCAAGATCAATTTTGGATCTTCAAAAACTCTAATTATTGTCAACCTTGAATTCTCTCTCAGTTTTTGTTAGTAAAGTTCTTTAACTATCTGAGATTGTGCTGTAACCTTAGTTTATGGATAGTCAGAGATCTGGTTCCAAGATTATGTCCAGTTCTTATAAGGTTCTGAAAAAAAATTATTATCTTCCTTTGTATCTTGAGGTTACATCAAATAAAATTTCTCCAGACATGCTTCACCAATAATCATAAAAATAGGTAACACTCTTGATAAAATGGCTGGATTTGATTGTTTGTTTGGTTGGTTGGTTTTGGGTTTTTTTTTTCAAGCATGGTTACCGATAACATTTTATTTAGCATTCAACTAGTTTAAGAACTCAAATCTTAGACTGATTTTCTCATCCTTTGAGGAGGTTAAAATGAAGAGTGTCTGAAACTCCACAGACATGAAGTAATAGATGCATGTTCTGCATAAAACTATTCCTCTCTACAAAACACCAGCTAAAATTCAATCGGTAAGAAGGACTCAGAAATGTTGATAATCCAAGTAGTTAAAATAATGTTAGTTATTTCCAGTGTGTCTTATATTTTCAGTTCTAAGTACCAAATGTTCACTTTCAAAGCATATGTTGATTTTAACTGTCATTAAGCTGTAGTCTTCAGTGACTAAGTCTGCTCTGAATAAGAGAGAATATACACATATGTTTTCCCTGGAAGAGAGCATGAAAGGACTTATCACTCTGGGAAAATGTTTATATGCTGGTTTTCCTCTGTTTCTGGAGAAGGTAATTTCCATTAGGCTAACTTTTATTGTATTACTACTTTTCCCAAACTCTTTTCTTGCTTGCATTGGTTTTATGTTCAAACCCTCTCCTATATAGCAGGAAATATAATATATTTCAGGCAATTGCTTTCTCATCATATTCTATAAAGTATTAGAAATGTACAGAGCAGAGGGAGAAGTATCAATATATTGACAAAGGGGAGGGGAGTTGTATTAGATTTCTTTAATATACAGGACTAAATTCTTGTATTTTGTAAATACAGACCCTGGAATATAAAAGCAAAAATCTGAAAAACTCAGTTAAAATGTCTTTTTCTGGATGAAGAGGAAAATGGAGAATATTTTAGTGAACTGCATAGATAGTAGCTTTGGATTTATTTTCTGTGGAAACTGAAATTTAAATACACTTTTAAAAAAGCTAATCTGTGAGAGCATTGTACCAAATTTTCCAGGAAACAAAAAGGATCTTCTATCAAAAAAATCAACATAATTGCAAAAGACAAGTGAAGACAGGCAAAAATGTATCTCAGACATGAAGAAGCAGCTTCTTGCAATGAAAAGAATGGTTTCAAGTTATCAGCTGTAGAAAATTCAACAGAGATTTCTGGCTGGCTCAGGAAATGAAATTTCCTATCACTGATAATAAAGGCATATGAAGGTTTTCTTGTTACAGAAAAAGGAACTGTTTAAGGATTCTGTTTTTATTATCATAGATTAAGCTATAAATTAAGATACTATTTTGAATATTAAAAAACATGAATAATTAGTGTTGTAATGAATTAAATAAACCTTTTCAAATGGCATCGTCTATTAAAATTTGTACAGTTTTGTCCATCATTTATTACTGTGGTCAAATTCTACTTAATCTTTATTCATGGACACTCCTCTCCATCATTATCGGTTTTGCTCATCTACATTGGAACAACCAAATTTCACATACAATATTCAGCTCTCCATTCTCCATTAAAATCCTGCTAACAGTGCTGCTTGCACAGAATCACAGATACCAGCGGCCATTTTCTGAATGTAGTTTCTGGATCTGATACACAAAACTACACATTTGCCACAGTTCAGGACCTACAATGCAGAATAACTCTGATGTTCTTCAGGACGCTCTCTTTAATTGTGATCCTCAGGACAGCAAGCATTCTCTTTAGCTGTTTTTTTTGGTGTGTATCAGAATAGTTTCATATGTTCAACACAATCATGTGCCAGACTGAGGTGATATGTGAGCATTCCACCCATATATGCTCAAATCTGATAGGAATGTCCCTTTAAAGGGTGTGGAAGAAGGGAATGCCTTGGAGAAGCAATTTCAACTCATGGTTGAAAGCTTTAACTTACATCTCTTTTAGGACTGGCTAGAGGATATCCCTTGCTAGCATCTCTCAACCTTGCATGACTACTATATGTTAAAAACATTCACTTAGCAATATTCAAAGGTCTGATTTATGCTGAGGCAATCAATATCTTGCACAAAACTTTTCCAACAACAAACAGTTGGGTTTTTGTTTCCTCAAACTTAGCTTTTGCAATAGTAATTGTCCTTGATAAGGAAGCATCCAGTAACATTCCAAGGCTTCCAATGGCATTTTCAAATTGCAATGAACACAGGGGAAAATGACTGTCTTCTAGAGGTGCTCACAGCCCTAAACCCTGTCCAGTGGGGGAGTTTATAATCAGCATGGAAGTACCTTACACATTAGCAACACCTTGTCATGATCCCAAAGTGCATAATTGGGTTTTTCACACTATATATAGTATTTTTCACACTTTATATAGTCTTATTTCCTCTCTGAATGAATTTTCAGGATCATATAGAGACACATTATTAAATGTTCAACCAGCGCTTTTTAAGTTCTTGAGGACAATTAGTTGCTTCTTTGATTTCATACACAGTTCATTGGAGACAACTGAGAAAAACATTTATATGTGGTCAAAGAAAGGCAAGAATTCCAGCAGTTCTGATTTGTATTAATACCTTTTATTAGAGGTCTTTTTTCTTGCAGCTGTAAAAAAGAAGCAGGCATCTACAAGTTCATATTGGAAGAAGTTTTGTAGTGTCTATTTTTACCAGTACAGATTATCTTTAAATCAGCTAATTAGGGTATGAGGAAATATCCATATTTTCTGTGTCAGGTATTTGTCCTTTCAGAGGCCTTTTACTAATTTTCCATGCTGTATGATACATATGCAAAAAGCATCCTCTACAAAAAAGCTGATTGCCTACCTACAATCTGGAAGTCTACATCAAGCTAAGAAATCTAAAAACCTAGTCTGCCAAGGCAGATCCTGACCAGCATAAACTGGTCTAACACCACTGAGATGAGTAACCTGCAAAGCCTAATCAAGACTAACCTACTGGTTCTAAAAAAACAAGTGCTTTTAAAAATAAGCATATGAAAGCTTGATATTTCAGTTTTTGAGAGCTTCAAACAATGCCTCCTAGATATATCATTGATAGGTCTGGTTAGAGATTACTGCAGTCTGACATAAATCTTCGGTGTCCCACCTGCATGCTCAGAACACATATACTGTGACAGTTATGACTAGAGAGATGCTGAGGCCCCATCGATCATCCCTCCCAATAAATCCACCACTCTGTATTGCTCCTGAGAACCTCCGCAGGATACCACTAGCAAGGCAGTTACTCTAGTTGTTTTGTTTGTTGTTTTCTGAAGATTAAAGGAGACATTGTGCATTGGAAAAAGAAACCGAAAGAAAAGTTTGGGTTTTCTTACATTGCTAACACTTCTTGATGGCTAGACCCTTGAACAGATAAATTGGTTTAACCCCTTCACAGAGCCTGATGTTTCCAATTGGTCTTTCTGGGACTTGGCTATGAAGTGAGGACCTTAATTGAGCTTCGGGCATGGATTTGCATCTCCTTTTGCACTGCATCTTATTTTCCAAATAATTAAATAATTCCTAAGTAATTCAAGTAATTTCCATATAAACTGTTGAGCAGGTGCTTATTCAACTATATATGAAATATATTAGCATATTCTGCATTATGTCATGTAAGTTTATAAGTAAAATAGTACCATTTCCCAAATTACTAAGGGCTTTTTCAGTATTTCCTGCCCACTTCATATTGCATTACACATCACTTATTTTTTCTAGTCTCCTGAGATAGTAGATAAAAATAACTTGGCACTGGATCATATTCCAAAGATTTTCATTCCTGGTTTGGATGTCAAGAGGATTGGGGTAGGAAAATCACTGATGAGAAGAAGAAGACTGTGAATAGTGCTTGAAAGTCCTATCCAGTCCTTGTCCAGTCATTATCCTTTGTGCTTTAGAACTTTTTAACTCTGTCTCTGTCATACCCACCAAATTGGAGTTTATCACGCACATTGAATAGCATTGCCACACTGAACTTAGCCAAGGGTAGACTTTAACACCATGAATTAAATGCAATATTAGTCTTGCGTTGCCTGACCTAAAAAGCAGAGACATCAGACCTCCAGAGACTAGAATACACAAGTAAGAAAAGCAGTATTATGAAGGGAAAAGTCAAATAATGAATTAATCCTTGGATTTCTTTTCTGGAAATCACTGATGGAGTATTCCGAATAGTCAAAGAGCATTTTTATTCATCCTATTTCAGGACATGGACATTAGTTCAGCGTGTCTGTGCTTTAGGAACTAAGAAGCTCCTTAAAACAGAGGGTCTAAATGAAGCTTCCTCAATGCTGTGTGTGGTGACACAGCACCTTTACTAAGCCTGGCTGTGACAAATGATGAGGCTCTGAACTTTAAAGGACAGGGGACAGGTTGGAATTATTATGCTTTACCCAGTTAAAAATTGGGAGAATAACCATTCTCATCCATAAGAATCTGCCACTTCATATAACTAAGTTCTGTCAGACTACATACAGCAGGTGTATTTTAATTACATTTCTCCTCTATTACATCAGGAACAATATGCAGTCCCTGTTGCTCTTCACCTTTCCCTCCCCTCCTCCCCCTCAGTCTCTAAGTAGCTGAGATACTCTCTGGGAAAAGGTTAGACAATACCTGTAAGTACAGACTAGAATTTACTAGAAGACAAAACTAAACCATGGGAAAATATGCCTCTTGATGAACCAAAATAATGTATTTAAACAGTTAGTTCATGGAAAGAAGATGACTATTGGTCCTGATCTATGGATTTAATTTGGCAACCCTTTCTGAAATATAACTATGAA
>JAOXNG010000026.1:73002719-73020503 GCA_028566535.1 Scolopax minor | reverse complement strand
GAGGGAGGCAGCTGGTGAACACTGAGGCAAAAAAGTTGTTTTGTTCCTCAGCCTTCTCCTCATCCAATGTTGCTAGTTTGCCAGTCATACATACATATACATCCATACACACACACCGTACCACGCACTCTTTATTTGTGTTGCTTATCTCCAGATAAGAGACAAAGAGTATAATTCAGCATTAAGAGGTATAGTCAATGTTGTTGATGGTCTGACTTCTGAGATTGTCATTTCAGTATGTTAATATTGTATTTCCATTCATTTTTCTTCTTAAATCTGAACTTTACTTTTTCTGAAGGAGTGATTTTTTTGTTACTGAGAGCTTTACAAATGACTGTAGAGTGTTCTTGTGTTGAATGCCACCAAAGAGCTGTAAACCCTGTGGTATATGAGATTTTAGCTCATATCCTCTATAAGACATGCACAGAAAAAAGGTATTTTCATTCCTTATTGATAACTCCATACTTTGTTGAGAGTTATGAAAAAGACAGCACTATGAATTAGCTTTAATCAACCAAGAAGAACAGCAGATGACAGAATACGCATTAAGGTGTCAGGGAACATGCTATCTTTCAGTTTGAAATAAATGGAAATGAATGTAACTTTTACTATGGAATGAAAGATAACTTACTGCCATTTTTGCAGAACAACTTGATTTGTATGTCCATGATAGAGATGACAATTATTTAATTCCCTAGAGGTGTCTCTTTGATTTTACTCTTATATATTATTATTAACATTTCAAAACTTTTTCTCAGATTTTGCAGGTATTGTGTTATTTGACCACATCTGAAAACTCTTTGAGGATAAAAGCTTTTCAGTAGAAACTTGTTGATCACTGTTCATATACTGGCCATCTAATAAGGTTCATTTTCTCTCTTTGTTCTGCCTGAATTAGAATGATCTGCACTTCACCCAGTTTTCTGGGGGCTTGAGTGTTGGGGGTTTTTTTTCACTATCTTTTCTCTATAAATCTCATTTTCTTTTCTATAGATGGTTGGTTTTGAACTTGGGAGTACCTAAACTGGACCTGTAAGACCCTTAATTTTCACTACCAATAAGTACAGTGTACATTATCTATGTCTTAAATATAGCCCATTAATGTCAGTATCTTAAGCTGCAGGTTTATATTTTGGAAAGTATTTGAGAATCATCAGTACAAAAGGGCTATATGAATTAGGTGGCATATCAGATAGCTGAGTCATAGATATTGAAACCATGTTCAAACAGTATTTCTACAGATATAAAAGTATTTATAAAAAAATATGCAATTTGTAAAATCTTCAGCCATATAAAAGAAATATCTCCTCATCTTTTAGATTTCCTATCTACAACTCTATTGACCTGGGAAATGTATTACTGCTAATAAGAACTATGTAATTGCTTTTATAGCCTCATATCTTTGTCCAGGTTAAATAAGGAATTTAGATTTACCATTACCATAAGTAACAGAGCCTTGATTTATGCCATAGCCTACTCTAAATTAAATTTCTATTGCCAGGCTCTGAATTTTCAGCAGAGAAATATAATAATCAAAATGCATTATCTAAGGAATGTAAATGTAGATAAATACAAAGTTCAGGCAGTACCAAAAACAGTCAAAATAATTAGAAGAAGAGCAGATTGATAAAAATACTATTAAACTAAGCCACAGATTACTTCTTACTTTCTCCTAAAGGTTTGCTATAAAAGGCCAACAACTCCAGTAGATGAGTTACAATTAATAAAAATTTATCAAAGTCAAGGCTACTATTTTGCTAAAAAGATCTCTTAGACACATGTTAAAATTAAATACATCAAACCACACTAAAGGAAATTGCTTGGTATAGTGATATGGGTTCTTCAGTCAAGTCAGATACAGTTTGTATGTGTAAGACAGTGCCCAAGCTAGCTCTGCACAACTCCATGTATCACAGCATTTACTCTCTTCACCTAAACTGATTTAATGCTATGTTTATGTATATGTAATGAATGCATACTATAAATACAAAATACAAAATCTGCAAAAATAGAATGAATGGATGTTCTTTTTACAGGCTCAGCCTGAGTTCCCTTAAGCTAACTGAAAGCTATCCATTAGGTGAAAATACCACATAGGTTTTATTAAATGGCTTTTGCATACAGAAATAAATGTAGAGCTAGAACCTTAATAAATTACATTGAAACTCAGCTGTCTATCCACTCATCTGCATTATCTGTAGATATCAATCAGATACATTTTAAATTTAAGAAGCAATGTTGCCTGCTGGAATACCTAACTTTGCTAGCTGCGTACTCTGTAGCCTTTCCATGGGTAAACCTGAATGCTTCCAGAAAAGGTGAATAGATACAAATGCCAATCAGGCAGTGAGCCCCATTCCCCATTCTGTCTTTTTATGCTGAAAGAAAACAACATTTATAGTTAAATTTGAAAACAATTTGCCTATTTCCTATCCAGCCAGAAAACTTTAAAAACCAGTCATTCATTACTCTTGATGTCCAGTGACCAGAAAAAGAATAGTCAATTTAAACCATATCCAGTCAAACTTAACTGTAAAGTAACTTAAATATTCCTCTCCTCAAAGCATAACAATTTCCAGTCAGTACAGGCCAAATTTATTACAACATTTTTCAAGCCAGACACATTTGTTTGGGTAGCACATTGAAAACATCATGATACAGGAGATAACTTCTTTAATTTCCCCTTCTACTACAAGGATTATTTTTTCTATTATGTTGATCATAAGGACTTTTGTCGTTCTTCTCAGCACTACTGTGATGTTGAACATGATTGAAAAATTACTTTCCCTTTCACAACATCCTTCAAACCCAGATGTTGCAGCAAGCAGATTCATTGCAGCCTCTTTCTGATTATTTTGCTTCTCTTACAGAATTATGCTTGTTGAATAGTGACTATTATGCCATATCTATTTCTATATCTCCTATATCTAAATATAATACTGTCACCTTTGAGTACATGTAATTGTGTTTAATATTGGAAAAAATATCTGTGCAGCATTATTTAAGTAGCTTCTAAGATGTAGCATTTTTAATCATGCATCTCACAGGGCAGCCATACAAACTTCTTTTTTCTGTCTGTCAGCTCTAAGCTCTTTCACAGTGAAACAATTTTTCAGCTAATAAAAATCAAATATTTTGGCCCTGTTGGTTTGTCTACATTCCAAGGAGCTTGTGAAAAATATAGACTACATTAAAAACAAAAAGTGCTATTTTCAGTTTATTAAACAAAGTATAAAGGAGTAGTATGTTTTAAAGGTGAGGATAATGGTGTTTGTAAGCCCAGATTTTTTTACAGCACAGTAAACATTTGCATGATGTTATAGTCAAATAATATATTTAAGTTCTTTGATCAAAATGTAAAATTGACAATCTTGTTTAGTAACATGCTGTAGAATAAATTTACATTGACTAGCCTCAGTTCTGTTCAGTATAACAGAATCTGACCTTCAACACTCAAAATCAGCATTCACTTTCATTTTGAAAATCAAATTTCTTCTTATCAACCCTCTGAAGTCCATTTTTAGTAAAAGCAAAAAGCATTTCTTAGCTCCTCTCCAACCAGTACCTCCTAGAATGGATAAATTTTTCACAGATCTCAATGTGACTACATATTTTTTATTCAGTCATATATAAGTGCATACTAAACTGCTTCTCCAGAAATTAGTACATGCATCTGATTCTTTATGCAGAAGAAATCATCAAAGCACCTTTTCAAGGCAATTTTTAAATAAATTATCTTCTACTTTGACCTGTTTTGCAGTCAGTGATGCATAACATTTTACCTTAAATTTACTGACTGTTAAATTTACTGTCTCTAGAAAAATATTGGAGCTCATGGGAGGGGCAGAAGTTCCATCCTGTTTGGATAACCAAGAATTATTTTAGATTATGTTTACTCAGATAATATATTTTGAAAGATGGAAAAAAGGCAACTTGTTGCAGGGCCAACACATGATTCTCATTGTGGAAGTATATTTAATTTAAAAAGATCTGTAAATGCCTCAAACATTGCTATCTTTTGAACTGTCAAAATGTTATCATAGAAAAGGAACAGTGGGAATACATCACAGTAATGAGAAGGAATGGAAAAGTAGATTAGTTTAACTTTGTAATTTCTACTCAAAATTGTATTTAAAGTCATCTGAGTACTTTGCATACAGAGAGCTTGTACATTAATGCAGACACCATGGTGGTTTTTGCAAATAGAGACTTGGATTTTTTGTTATTCTTCTCATTGTTAGTAGTATTTTATAAAATTTTTATGTGAATCTCTGTAAATCACTAGAATCATATACAATTTACTAATTTTTGGCTAACTGACAAACATCAGTAATGTTCCCTATCATGTGGAGTTATCTGTCAGCCATCATGTATTTGCAGGGGCAATGGCTGCAAAATTAGACTATTGTCACATTCTGCTTATGAGATTTTTTTTATTAATTAATATGTTCAAATTTAGAACAAGGGAATTCAAAAGTTTTACTACATCAAAACAATATAATGCATACAGCTAGCATAAAAAAAAATCCAAAATCAAATATTTACATTCACTTTTATTTCCAATTTTCCTTGGTCAAAAAAGTCATTCGATTGTTATATGTGGAAATCTATCAAGCTGTTGGCACATCACTACTATGCATCACTAGTAAAATTATTCACCCAGGAAAACGCTCTACCGATTTTTTGTATCTTGGTTCAAACTTTTTTTCATACAGCTTAAGAATTCTTATTAATCTAGATTTCACATTGCAAGTTGAACTGTCACTTATTCATAAATCACTTGAATTCAACAATACGAGTGTATCCCATTTGATCCATCTTCTTTCTTTTGGCATCATTAGCCTTTCCTAGGGACCACATTCTTTGCAATCATGCTATATAAGACTTTCTAAGATACATTTAAGGTATGGTTAATGCAATAAACCAGTGCCAATTTAGTCCTGGAGGTTGCTTCAGCTATATTTCATTCCTGACTCAGAAACTCTTGTGTACAGCAAAATTTGACAGAGAGAATTATTCAGTTCCTTCACTAATAGGAGCCTGTTTGCAACAAAGCTACAGTGAGTGCTGAAGAGGGTAAAGCATTATACTAATTCTTGATAATGTTAGGAATGCCAGCACATGTATAAAAGTCTGCATTTATTGAAATAATTTATTTGATTCCACATTAGTTTTGGTGGAAATTATAGAAGCTATAAGCTGCCTAGTAGAAAGTTCAGATGCTTGTACGCAGCAGATTGGGCTCATATTGAACTGCTGTGTTCAACCATAACATACTTTTAGTGCTAATTAAGTTATATATGTATTTGTTAAATTCTGGGAATCCCAAATCTTGATCTTAACAGTATAATAAACATCTGTTTATAAATGTTGAATCACCGGTCCTGAAAAAAATTGAAAGAAAATAATACTGGTATGTGTGAATAGCATTGAAGTGATATCTTTGTCTGACAGAACATAAAATATTGGATAATGAGTTTTCTTCTATTCTTGGAGTTTTGTAGCTAAATAGTTACAATTTATGAGCCGTGTATTTAGCAACAATAGTGAGATCAACAAGCAAGTATTTAAAAGAGACTGTCACATGCATCCACTCGGCAGTAAAGACTATTCATAATAAGTGCACAAGTAAAATTTAGATTTTCCTGCTTGATAGCAAGAGGAGACTGAAAAAAGTAGAGTTTGGTAATCCCCAGAATTTCACAATGACAACCTGAAGGTCAGTAAGATTATTTTATTAGCATGAGCTAATTTATGAGCAATTATTTTATTAGTTGCTAACATGGCATGCATGGTCACTTAAGAAAAAAAAAACTATAGTCTGTGATCCCGTTAGTTGGAAGGTACTAATTGTGTAAAACGTTGCATGTGATGATTAGATCCTCTTGTGTGTAAAACTCCAGTTTTACAGTGTTGTGTAAAATGACCACATTTAGCTGATTGAAGTTACTGTGTATCCTAGATCTGAATTATGCTTAATTTTACGCCAATCACAGAAATAAATGCAGCTAAGTACCCTGGAAAGTTGGCATCAGATTATCCAGAGAGTCTTCTTAAGTCTGTGTTGCAGACTTAAATTAATATATCATATTGCCAGGGTTTCATGGGATTTTTTCCATCCGTTTCCACTACCGTTACGCTTGGGGTTTCTTGAAATATGTATTTTACTCTAGATTTTTAAAAAACTTGTTAAATGGATGACAGTTCATTCTTTTAATCAAATCATTCCAGTGGATTTAAACATGATTTTGCTCTTGGCTGAAGTAGCTTAGTCATGCAAGGGCATTATAGGGGTCCCAAATTCTCACATACAGCTGCTTTTGAAATTAAGTTCAAGGAAATGTGTGATATTTTTAATCTCTATTTCTAAATGTAAAGTTCAGTTTCATTGGGGCACTCCAAACCTCTGATACAGATGTCTATTAAACCATTTTAATCTATATGCTTTCTCATTTCTCTCCCAGTTCACCATTCTATAAATCCAAATATTCAGGATGAAAATGAGAGGAAGCATTCTTCATACTGCTGTCATATTCCTTTTACAGGCTGCTATAATACCCAACACAATGCTTTGTAGAGATATCTCAGCAAGCACAGATGCCAAAAGCAGTATAACTGTGTTATTGCAATACCCCAACTAGTGTAACTCAATTATTTCCACTACAGTGGCACATAGTACCATTGAATTACATAAATATACTCAAGTTTAATATGCACAAAGAATTCTAGCTAATCTAAAATAAATGGTATATTTCTAATAAAATTGAATACTTTCATGCATAGACTATATAGTCTGTGATATCCTTCAAGACTAAAAATTAAATTTCTAATAATATCAGCCCAGAAGTTTTCCCTTATTCATTGTGAAATAGCCTGTACAGGGGACAATTTAAAGCTCGCCCAGGGACACCCCAATACACCACAGCCATTTCTGGGGCATAAAATAAAAGAATTGTATACAATTTTGTGAGATATAATCCTCTTTGCGTTCTCACTTTCAGTAATTCGCTGCTCTTAGCCTGAAGAAAACAGAAATATAAGTTAATGTTAAAGATAGTTTAGCTCATAGGAACCAAGGGTAGCTGTATTTGACTTGAAATATATGTGCATCACTCTCTGTGTAGAACAAAAGTAGAGTACAACAGTCAATGCTAGATATAAGATAAATGCAGAATGCTTACCAAAATCTGAGGGATGTTTGCACAAAATGAAGCAGTGATTCTTTTGGTTTACAAATGAGAGATTATAAAGAGGTAACTAGGAAAATATCCTTAATCTTCATAAAAAAAAAAAAAAAAACCAACATATTTCCTAAGTGAGAATTTTAGAAGTTTTCATAAAAAGGAAAAATCCTGTTGAAAAATCCTCTTAAAAATTATTTTCTTAATACCTTAATATTCTCTATTTTCTATGCTGAAAATCCCTACCTTCCAGGCCTTGGCAGCGTTACCTGCATTACTTGTTTTTTCAATTTAAATCTAATAATAGGAATATTAAATTACAAGCTCAATGCTTTGTGTCTGTATCTTCAAAAACACCCAAAAAATAAACCTCAACCTTCATAGACCTAATACTACTCTGGTTTTGGTCCTTTGGAATGTAAAACCTTTCTTGGCTCATAAAATTGTCCACTTTATATGCAAAGCCTAAAACAGAAAAGAGAATATTATCCTAAGTTGGTCGAGACATTGTTAAACATCACTGTGCTGGTTAAGAAAAATTCAAATTAGAAAAAGACAGAACAGGATAACATGGTTAGTGGTGCATTATACTCTGTCTCACCAAATAAACTCCTAATGTATGCAATCTGTAGGCTAAATTCTTCTCCACGTAAGCTTTCTTTTTAATGATTTTTATGATCACTCCAATTTCCCTTGGTTAATGGTCCCAAAGGTATATCCTTTAAAGCACAGTATGAAAATTATGGGAGCTCTAAGAAATTGAGGAAAAATACTATTTATTAAATATTTTTGGTAAAATAAATATGATAAGTTCTCTTCATAAAGTTGGTCAAAAAGGAAATACGTGAATTTTGTTATTACTTCTTGAAAATGTTGTTTACTGAAATTCTCCCTTTATTTGGCTAGAGATGTACGTGCAATGAAAATATCAAAGATTTTCTGTCAGCTGTTCAATGACTCACTCAGAATGATGGTTTCTTTGTGTCAATGACAATTTGAAAATTGTCCCTGACCTCCATATCATCTCTGGGAATGATGGCATCAGTAGCATATTTGTGAGCTGCCAGAGACCAGGTAAGCAATCACTACGTACACACAGAGAATTCTGAATAATCAACCACCACAATTTTGGCAAATGCACCAGGGATTCGAGAAAGCTCAAGAGCTGCCCTTTTCCCTTCCCTTGGGGTAGGGCTCACTTCTGTGCTCAGGTGCTGATGCCATGAATTATCTGCCAGTATCGCATAGCAATTCCTATATTGTTACAAGAAATCCATAAAAACAATGAACACAGCTTAGATAATGCTGTTACAAGCAGTAAGTCTGACCTTAGAGGCGGAGAGGGGCAAGTATGGGGTAAGTGACTAGAAAATACAGTCTACATTGTCTATAGAATAGAGAGAGGTGCTTTGTGAGATAAGAGGAACTGTTTAATTTTTCTCAGGAGAATTTTTTTGTTGTTGTTTTTGGGATACTATTCTTTATGTACAACAGGATAGCAATATTACAAATGTAGACAAGTAGTTACAGCAATATGTGCATAGAGATTGAGTTAATCTAATTATCAAAAGGTTATGTGATGAATAATACTGCCATAGCTACTATGAATCTTATGCATTTAAGGCTGTAATGATACTAGGACTGGGTGTGATATCTGCATATTTTTCAACATAGGATCTTTACAATCAAGGTATTTGTCCTTTCATAGCATAAACTCTTTTATTTAATGCATTGGTTTCTATTCCAACCCATAAACTCAAAACAACAGAAGTTGCAGCATATGTTTTCTACTTGACTGGTTTCTGTTTCCCTATGTATGATTATTTCATATAACTCTCATTACTCTTAGAGAATAGAGAGGAAGAGGAAGAAAGAAGTTAGAGAGAGGGAAAGTTAAAAAAGGAAAATAAAAAAAAAAAAAGAAAAAAGAAAAGAAAGTGTCCTAGCAAGCCCAGCAAGTGCTAGTTTCATGACCACCACCAAATTAAAACTACCAGAAAATATTTTAAAGCTGAAGAGAAAACATTCGTAGCAGCAGACGTGAATGCTGGAAGAAGGGGATAATAGGAGACAGTGGAGCTATGAACAGAAAACTATTTGGCAAAGCCACTCTTATAGAAAGACCACCTACCCTTGGTGGTGTGTGTGCCAAGGAAGTGTTGCAGACATTTGACAGACAGAGTGTTTTCAATTTTGGTCCAGGAGATATGCATGAGACTTGCAAAGCAAAAGAAGTTGACACTGAACCACATCAAGACTGAAACTGATGCTTAGCAAACCTCTGCTTGTTTCTGGCATATGTAAGTCATCTGCTACGGCTATTAGACACTGTCTGGTGAAAAACAGTGGTACTAAACATATGACCAAACTCCTCACCTCTTCTTCCCTTTGCTATCACAGTTAACTGACTTCCTTCAAATCAATGGGAAGATGGCAAGAATAAGAGTCAAAAGGTTATGAGGGAAAGGGGACATATGAACCAGGATTTTGAACTTCAATTTTGTAAGGAATGACAGACTGCAGGAACTGTTCTTGGGTTTTTTTAGAATTTGATGATAGGATTGCACTGAGGCGATTTTCTTCCTGGTAATGTACAACAACCACACAGCAGGAAATTATGAGCATTTTTATTTCTCTCTTGAAAGCACTTGTACATTTAAAGTTTTCTATAGACAAAATGTTTCACAAATTCACAGCTTGACAGAATGGTAGAGGTGGGAATGGACCTGAGGAGATCATCCAGTCCAGTCAAAGGATCTCCTGCCAAAGGAGAGTCACCCAGAGCAGGTTGTACAGGAGCACATCCAGGCAGTTTTTTGAGTATGTCCAGAGAAGAAGACACCACAACCTCTCTGGGCATCCTGTTCCAGTGCTCTGGAACCCTCAAAGTAAAGAAGTTTTTCCTCATGTTGAGATGGAATTTCCAGTGTTCCTTTTTGTGTCTGTTGCCTCTTGCCTTGTTGTCCCGTTGCTGGGCACCACTGAAAAGAGTCTGGTTCCATCCTCTTGACACCCTCTTTTTAGATATTGTTTCCCTAAATGCCGTTGCTCTGACAACATATTTTTATACTACATGATCCACATTTAATTTTTGACAGAAAGTCACAATCAAATTGACTTCATTGTTCCATAAGAGCCCACAGACAACAGTGAGGTATTGAGTTCACAGCTTTTGTAGGTAAAATCCTGTGCTGCAACGTAAGGTCCCACCAATACATTTATTCTTGTGCAGATTGCCCCAGAGAGCAAAGCACAGTTTCTACATTCAGTAATTTTCCCTGCATGGGGGCAATGGAGGAGAGCTAAAAGATACTATTTACCCTAGAAAATCGTTACTCATTGTCTTTCATGTGATTGTTTCCTGTAATTACAGTAAAATACTACATTTATCCTTATGACATCATTTTCTGCCATTATATGTGTTGAAGATCCTTGATAACTTGATTGTTAGTAGAAGGAAAGAATATCTAGTGATTTTCTATGCCCTTACACTGAAATTCAACATCATATGTACTGATTCTTATTAGGCTTTACTTCCCTAGCTGAGGTCAGTGTTTGGCTGATTAAATTCCAGATTTTGGACTAATGAAGAAGATGGTATAGATAACAACCTCAGATTTCAAAGCTCAAAATCATCATTCCAGGCCTTTGAATTTAGTGTCTTTTGCAGTGTAAAGCACCCTTATTATACATTAAAAAATGTCTAACATTAAAAAATGTGTATATTATTTATTGGAATTGAGACATGCCTACCTAAGTTAAATGCCACATTAGGTTATTGAGTTGGTAATTTTAGGATACCATAGTGCATCCATTCTACTTCATGTCACTTTATCCACAGTAATGCCAATGTCCAAGTTGAGGGATAACGAGGAAATGTAAACCTATTTTTCTGTTTTCATTAACTTAAAAAAAAAATACAGGGTTTCTTCCATTACATTCCCTGGGAAACAAAAGATAGACAAGTAATCTAAAAGCTTTAAATAGTTAACTAGCACAAAATAAAAATCAGTTCTCCAACTTATAGTCTTAGACTGTGGCTGAACACCTGGATTTCCCAGCAGACCTCTTCCCAGAAAAAAAGCCTTACTGTTAATTGTGAAAAGACAGAATAAAACTATACTGAGAAACATTTAAGGAGTTGGTTTTGTCTGAATTTTGTAGCTACACAAATCATCTGCAGTGTGGTATGTCGCTTCTAAAGAAAGCCCTGCTTTTGATAATCTTTTCTGTTATATTGCTAAAAGCAAACTATTTCCTAGGTATGATCCATCAGACAAGAATGAAAATCAGCAGACTTAAGTCTCTATTGTCTTGTACATTATATTGCCTTGGTTTTGAATGCTCTCATCATGTTTATTTTAATAGCAATGTAGAATAGAAGTAAATTGATTCTATTCGGGTATAACACTTTGTGCCTACTTTATCTTCTATTTACATCATTGCGATCAGTAATAAGGGTCCAAATCTGAAACTCAGATTGGTTAAACCAACTTCACTTCAAAAGTAAGCTAGCTTAATGCTATTATTTCTGAGTTTTATCAGTGTCATTTAGTGAAAACTCACCTTCTAATACAAATTGGTTTGAAAACTGCAGAATAAAAATAGTGTTACTTTTATTTTAACTCTGATTGCAGCAAAGTAGAGATCCTTGAACGACTGACTATTATGTTGGTCCAATAGTTCTTCAGCAGCTCAGAGCGAGGCATCTCTGTTTCCTGAACTATGCAGCCATTTTAGTCTGGTATTATGTTCAAGGTAATGAGCCTAATGAAAAGCAGCTTGGCTGAGCTATAGCATCTTACTAAATAAACTGCTTCTAAATGGTTTATCCCAAGCTGACTAGATAATCACTCCAACGACCTTTCACTGGTACTAAGGACAGTCCTTCCTAGTTTAGAAGTAATTTCACAAGAATCAGTGCATGAGTCACTGTAGCAGTGTGTCTTATAGCTATGAAATCACCTTTTTTTATCTTTATAAAAAGACTTTAAGTTTTTTGTTGAAAAGTATAACAAGCTAATTTGAATATTAGTAAATCACATCTGTAACATCTCTGGTGTTCTATTAACTTTCCTAGTAATAATTCTTTCAAAAAATATTTAAAGCTCTGCATAATCACCATATAAGCTGATGTATCTGCAATTTCCTTTCAGAACTACAGGCACTGTGTTTACTTAGCCTTCAATTTGACTTATAACTGCTCTTATTCATCTTCAGCATAGTGCACCATGTCTTTTATAGTTCTAGAGCAGCAACTGTGCGTTGTGCCAGCTTGGGCACAACAACATTGGTTTTGTGATAACACCCTATCCCTTCCCCTTGCAGAATTACTACCCTTATTTATATTCAAGGAAAATATATAATTTTATTTCTTAAATATTTAATCTGTACCTTATTCTTACCATACAACAATGACTATTCTTCCCCTTAATTGTTTTTTATTTATATCACTGAATTTTTTAACTTTAACTGATTTTAACTACACCAATTATGTTGCCTGTCTAAAACTACAAGATGTACCTTGTTTTCCATCTTCACTTTCATTCAAAAAGCCTTCTTAATGAAGTAATTAATTAATCTCGTTCTTTAGCCCTCTTCTACACAAATATATACTTATTTGCTACTTATACTATAGTATTATACTAATGCTACTTATTACACAAATATATACTTACATGACGGAAAAACTCTTTTTAATCATATGTGTATTGAAGCTTCAATACTTTGTATCTGTTCCCCCCCACTATGCTCAATGTTCTTTCTAAACTCCATTAGATGATAAATTAATGAAAATACGGGTAATAAAATTAATTCTGTTACAAAAAAGCAATAAAAGCATTTTATCGTTCTTTACAAAGCAAAGAAATGGCTAAGAAAATGTGTGAAAACAAGGCTGTAAACAACAGCCCTTATGACAAAGAGCTTAATTACATCTGACTGGTTGAGAAATCACAGCAAGTGTGAAATAAAAAGGACGTCAGCATTTGAGGGAAAGAATAAGCTTTGGTCAGTCTTTCAGAACTACAATAAATAATGAACATAGTTGCCTAAGTTAATGGAGTCTAAATGGGGGCTATATAATAATGAGGCCAGAGATATCTCAGGTGATTGGGATCAAGCTTAGTGATTCCAGGTGAACTTATTGCTGCTGATCCCTAATAACAAACAGACAAATACAGGTCATTCAAGATCACCTAAGATCAGTAAAGAAGAGAGTTGGTAGGTAAGTAGTCTTTCTTTTCTTAACAAAAGGAAATATCATCATAAAAGAATAAACTGTCTTATAAACACTTATGATAAAAGGCACTGAAGGTGGCATCACTTACGCTCTTGCTGAAAAAAAAAAAAAACATTTTGTTTTCCTCTGGTTTTGTTCACCTCTGTCACTGATATTGACTAAAGGTGGGCTGGACTCACACAGGGAGCCACATCAGGCACAAAAGTGGATGGGAGGGCAAAGGCACGGCTGAAGGCAAGCGCCAATATACATTGGAAGCGGTCCATCCAGGAGACAACCCCCCCCCAGTAGAACACTTGAAATGTCCAGGTGGACATGCTGGAGGTAAAAAAGAAACAGTGTAAAAGTTTCCCTTTCCCAAATATTGCCAGTTCATTTCAATTTACAATCACTAAGCTGTTTCAAGGAATGATAGAGTTGATCTAAATTTAATAGTCTGTATGCATTGACGGCACTTAAATTGAGTTCAGATGTAGAAAAGTGGGATTTTAAAAGAGAAGGAAAAATGTCTCTGAAGTTTCAGTTCAGTTGTTACTGCAGTAGGTACTGTAGGCTCTACAGTAGGACTGGACCAAATCAGCCAATGTTTTATGGTACAACATAGCACAGCCTAGAATGCCATCTACTTTTTTAAAGGACAGTTTCACTTCCAATAAACAAATAGTAACCGGTATTGAGGTGACTTAATAATTACATAAATATTTGTCTTTTAAAATAAAGTCATGAAGTTACTATCCTTTTACATACTTCACGTATATGCAATGCATAAAATTGCTCTCATGTGACAAGTAACCATGACTAGAAATTGTTTCTTCTATACTACTTTAACAACATTAATATAATAAAATTAACACAAGGGGAAAAGTAACAGTAAACAGTTGTCTGTTTCAGAACTTGTAAAAACTCACAGTTGGTAAACTTACCAACTTTTTGAGATGTTTTTTGAGCTCAGATTTCTACAGTATTTAAAATGATGGAAACACTGGAATAAGCAGGTAGTTATTTGGTACTCTCTGTTCATTATCTGGAAGTCTTTGTAGTACCAGAAGCACTGCAAACAAAACCTTGAGGATGAAAACAAACAGGAACAGCAGACTTCAATTGACTGCACTGTGGCCATAGCCACACAGGAAACTTTAAGGACTGTGCAGAAGAGAGCAGACTGTGCATACAGGAAACCAGACCCTGCTGCACATGCCCACACACATTAGCTACATAGCCTTCATGAACTAAAAAAGGCTTTTAGATTACTAGCCTCCTGATTTCATAAGACTGGAAAACAAAAATAAAAAATAAAACCAAAACCCCAATGGAGAATTTCCTCCGTAAAACAAATTAAGTGCTCCTGGACATGAAAAATGCAGCTTCACACTTCTGAAAAGTAGAGAGGGGTTGAAAAAAATAAAATCCATCTTACGCTCGCTGATGTTATAGCTGCCATACTCCACCAGAAGTGGTTTCTCTGACACCTTCGAACTGCACTGAAGCTCAATGTTGACAGCAGAACTTGCAACGTGGAAGACTGTTTGGTGATCAACATAGTAACCACAGTACCTAAAAGTATTCAATGGAGTTCCAGAGTAGCCTTCATATCAAAATCGCCTTGCATACTTTTTAAAATGTCAACACAGCTGAAATTCATCAATACAGTCAGCTGCTATACTTTAATTAAAGAACCAAAATCTGAACCAATACCCAGATTCACCAAAATTCTGGTTATAATCCCTCATGACCACAAACATGCAAGCATAATGTTTTGCCAGAAAGTCTAGAGGAATGTAGATTTAATGAAGAAATCTATCATGACAAACATGGGTACTTTTGTCACCTCTTCTGATATCTATTTTCAATAGATTTGGATTTTTGGGAAGACTTAAGTAAGTTTGGTGGGAGGGGAAATGTCAGGACAATGGAGAGCAAATTGATTGCCCCTAAAGGAGAGGGTACAAAATATTGGGATGAAATTGGTCCAACTATTTGGAAGCAGAGTGGAATAGATTTAGGAAAACTGAAAATATTTCTAATGGTCACCTGACCTTCATCCACCATTAACATTTTGGAATTTTAGCTTTGAAAGCCATGTCTACAAGTAACTAGACTAGATAGAAAAAAATCCCTTGGGTGTGGTACATCTACTTGAAACTGCCATTTTGGCAACGACTTCCTTGGACTTCTGCCTAGATGCCACTTTTAACTCAGAGAAATATAAATGTTCCCTGAAATCAGGAAACATTTATCATATCCATTGCTAATGCATTTATATTGCCTCTTTCATCAAAGATACCAAAGATGTTGTAGCTGGCATCTAGATGTTACTCTGGCTGGAGATAAAAAAAAAAAAAAACCCACAAAAAAAACCCCAAAGAAGCAAATAAGAAACAAACCACCCCCCACCTAAAAAATCCTAACAACTCTAATGGGGAGAGGTTGCTTGATGGTGCTTTAAAAAATGAAGGCAGTTCTAAATGTAGTAAAACAGGTGAACACTGGCAGTACAGATTGTTCTAGAAGCAAAAATAAGGACCCTCTCCTCTGTTCCACTGAAGTGTCCCCAGAAAGCGGCACCTATGAGAAAAAACATCTAGCTTTAAGACTCCTGTCAAGAAAAATACTTATCAGTCTAACTAGATTTAAGAGAGGAAACAGCTGTATTGATTCTTAGCACACTTGGCACACACTTGGAGTGGGAAATCAGACACTGCAGTTAGAATGAACTCAAAGAATATTAAAATGGATTATTGTATTGCTAAATAGACTATTGGACTGTTATCCAGAGGTAAATATTTCCCTTCTTTTGACAATGCCAGGCATTGCACCAGGACTGCTTCTCATGTCAGTGAATGCAGGGAAATTAGGTAGTGATTTTCACAGGGATGGATGTTGCCTGGTATCCTGTGCAATCCACTGAAGAATGCCATAGGAATGGTGATGCTCATTCCCATGTCTCCATACATGTTTTGTTTCACATTCTGAAAATCAAAACATCCTTTTAACAGATTTAGGAGGTTTTGTTCCAGCAAAGTTGAAAATAAATGAACAAGATAATTTAAAAAATAAACTTCTCTTATACATCCTGAAAATAGATGTAGAGAAGAGAGTTAATTTAAGAGCTTTCTACTACAGAAAAGTTAATTAGGGAACAAAAAAATCCTGAAAAACTACCAGCAATAAAAAAATATATCAGGGCTGAGTGAAGACTTCCTGCTACAGGAAGTCTTATTATCATTAATTTTAGTGTCTCTGTCAATGTTCCCAACCTAAAACATCCTACCAAACTGCATAGCAAAATGCCACTCAACCATCTGATTCTGCTCAATTAGCCCACAGACATTTTCTACATTTCTTCTTCTGTCATAGACTTGGACAACTTCCCTCCAACAAACCTCAGCACCATTTAAAAAAAAAAAAAAGTTACAGGCTGCATTGACCATTTTTCAGCCACATAAAACAACCTCATCCTGCCAGAATTAGAGGAAGCTCCTGCCCATCTGTGCAAGAGATGACACAGCTACATCAAGGAAGATTTCTCCTGTACACAGTGAGAAACGCCATATGTCCATGGGATTTGTGAAAGAGAGCTACAGATCCTTGGAACTTTTTAGTGGTGTTTTACTAGTCCTTTCTCTAGGTCCAGGGCAAATGGAGGTTGCAAGGCACCATCTGTAACTCTGTGCCATTGCTGCAGAGAGAAACTAATTAAGAGGATCCTGTCCCATATGCTGAAGCAGGGAATGGGATACCTTTTCAGGGGATGAGTAGATACAAGCATCATGTAGCAGAGACAATGGGATGTTACACAAAAAAAAATTAAGAAAAATAAAACACTAGTAACCTCTTTGTTCACACTAATGTCTAATGGTCTGCTCACAAGGACTTCATATTTCTGCCTATGAGAATTTCAGCAAAAGCAGTTCATCAGCTATAATTGCTCTGACTAGTCAGAGGAGCATGTGCATGTCCACTGAAAGAAAGACAAGGAAGGACTGCACGGTTGCATTCAGTGTCTCTGGTTGATAAATTTGTCCCTAGAGATAAAAAGGAACCTTATCTACACCATCTTTGTGGTAGCAGTCTTTATTTATCAGTGTCAGTCTCCTGAAGTGTCTTAACTTTTCTTACCTAAGATAGCAAAATATGCATGCTATAAGCCGCAAATGCAGGAAGCTGAAAAGGTGGGGGGTGTCCCTCCCCCATTTCTTTAACCACTGAAATTGGGGGTGGAAAAAATCAAATGTTGAAATGTCTCATGCTTTAAATCCTATTTTTTCCCATGGAAAGCAGGCATAGAACAAGAGATCATAGAGGTTAAAAAGCCTTATTTTCAGTTATTTTCAGTGAAAACGACACTTTCAAAGGAAAGTT